>CM076578.1:1162090908-1162163536 GCA_034641835.2 Pinus albicaulis | reverse complement strand
GTCAGAGGCAAAGAACTTCTTGTTCACCAGAATAGGATCATGTACCTTCATTGGCTTCGAGAAAAAGTGATAGGCCCCAAGCTCTAGAGTGAGTTGTTCACCGTGCACTACATCAAATTGAAGACAATCTTCAATCATGAGGGGGCACTTGGGCCATAGTTCCTTTCTACTCTTTAGCAACATTGTCATTGCCCCATGCAAAGCTGGTTGGAAAGCTTTCTTGATCTTAAATGTGTGAAAACAATATTTCTTATACAGAGATAAACAATAGGGGCTTTTACTAGTTATTTCACCTTTACTAGAAAGGATGAAACTAGAAGCTTCTGGCCCTCTTACTGGCTCTGCCTAAATAAATATGAAGTAAACACTAAAACGATCTGGCAATGAAAGTATTTGTTTCTATTTGCAAAGTATTCATTAACCAATTTTTATGTGTGAATAAGAAAGTTAAGGTATTATGCAATGGAAATAATGTGGTTCAAAATGGAACAAATGAGTTTTGATCACTGTACAAGTCTCATTGTGAAAAGTGGACTTATTAAAAAATACTGTTTAATGTAGTAAACTCTGGAAAATAGTAGCAAAAATGTAGCAAAAATGCACATCATAACAGTAAGAATTTGTTTAAGCAGTTCACCCCTCTCTTGGGCTACCTCTGCTGGGTCCAAAAGCCTCCAAATAGGCTTTTCCCTCTTTTATTAATGCTCAAATTAAGTATTACACCATGAAGAAAGCCTCAAAATGCAAAATTAGCTACAAATTCAGAATCAGAGTGCTGAAAATAGTAAAAATAGACTATTCATTCACCTCAAACAGATGAACATAGCCCAATACAGCTGATAATTCCCATAGCCTTGGTGGCTCCACAAGAAAAATCGCTGATAAAATCACTGACAGGGTGCCCTAATGACTCCGCAACCTGTTCCAACTACTTCAGAATGCTCCAATACCCCCAAAACAAAAACAAATTCGTCCCAAAAGGACTTTCCTAGCCAAAGTTATGACTAAAACTGAGTTTTCCCAGTTAGGGCTAGGAAAGCTCCACCAAATGTGGAAGAGTGCAGTTAGGCCCGCTAAATAAGGAGTCGGCGCTAAAATTTTGGCACTCCGCCATTTAATCCGCTAGTTTGGAGGGCTAAGAGATAAGGCCATGTGACCGCACCGTTCGGAAATCGTTTAAATACTTTGAGTTAATCACGAGTTTTATTAATGTTTAAACCATATAATATAATATGGTGCCGAAACCCACGTGACCATAACTCCAAACGTTATGCGTGCCTATTGAAATACGCCTTTGGTTCTGGGCCAAGGTCTTATGCAGAGGGGGCTGGCCCTTAGGGGCTGGCCACCTTTCGGGCCCCGCCCAAACCATTTCAAAACTTTAAATACAATTTCAATCCGATGGTTTAATAAGTATTGCCCGTGGGCCAACGGTTGGGCCGGTCGGATGTTAACACCCTGACCCAGGGTCGATCCTTGCCCCGACCAAAACAATTTTGCAACACCATTACCGTTTGACCTTGGGGCCACGTGGCGGCCTCCGGGCTGGCCACGTGGCACCCTCTAATTGGTTGCCTCTAGAATATTTCGTAGCATATTCTATGGAATATTCCCAAAATATTCTGTGGAATATTCTCTTTTTAATAATTTTTTTATAAAGTCAAACTGGCCATTTTTTTACTGAAATTGGCAAACTTCAAAGCTGAATAACTTTCTCATACAACGTCGGTTTTTAGTGCCGTTCACGTCTACAGGATCATTTTTACGAACTCTTTTCTATCATTCTGGTTTGAACCAATTCTAAGCAACTAATTTTTTGAGCATTTTTCCATTAACGACTTGATCACCTAATCATTTCTCCTATACCAACAATTTTACTGGTACATACTTTGGCAAGGAATGTGGAGTGTTATATTTTCAATAGGTTTGGTGCATAAGATCTGCCATTATTCATTCAAGGTTTTCTTCATATTTCGATCTTTTCTTCATATGCCAATATTCATTCAAGCTGTAATTTTCTACCATGAAAACTTATTCGTATTGAGAGGTTATACTTCTCATTTGCGTTCTAACTCTTCAGTTTTGCTATTAGTGAGAAATTGTGTCCAAACCAACTCCTTTTAGGATTCTTCAACTCGTAAATTCTACTATATTTCATCTTTGGTATTCGTAGCGAAAACGCTCACATGCTAAGAAATTTTTATTATTGAGTTTTCCTTTACTATTGTTTTAAGTGAACCAGATATCCATTGTCCCTTATTTGCAAAATTGTGTAAGATATTTTGGAACAACTTTCAAATGTAGTCTTCTCAAACTCACTCAAAAACAATTCTATGCTAATTATAAAGCTATGGAATTTCAAATTTCAAATTCTTCTTTCTTATACAATTTTTGATCTTTTAAGAATTTGGTAATATATTTTGATATTCAGATGCTCAAAGCTATCTTTTAGCACGTACAAAACCCCGATCGATTCCATACCTTTTATTTCACGCATTACCACGTTTCATTTGTGCGTTAGGAAAACCCGCCACTACTGCATACATTCTTCCTCTCACTACATCTCCAACAGTACCTTTCGGTTCCATGTTATTCACTACACCCCCAGTCAAATTCTTCCTCTTTTGACATCTGTAGGACTTGTGCCCGAAATCTCTGCATTCATAACATTTCACTCTTTGGTGCACGTGTTATGTCTTTCCTTGATTCGTATCTTCCTTCTTATGCTCTAGAGGTGGTGCCACGCTGAAAATTCAATAATCGACTTTCATCTCCAATTATTCTACTCATTGATCCTCTGATTAATCCTACCACTTCATTCTCTTATATGCCAAGCCTCGGCTCCACACAACCGGGTTCGGTGCGTCACTTCGGTAAGGATCTTTTGCACAAAGGTCTGATTCGGTAAGGAACCCGCCTAGTCCACATACAAGAGTGTGTGTGTTGAGGTGCAAGGATACTTATTTGTGGAAGCGTAAGTTCAACAGATATGAAAGTAGAGCGAACAACCAATGTTATTTTGGTCTAAAATTTCATCGAGAATCAATGGCTAATAGTGGGACTAAAGCAAAGCTTTGAAGCAGTTCCAGGCGGGACGACTTAGAGCATATTGGGCCGAAAGTGTTCATGAGGAGACATGCATGAAAGTGTTCATGAGGATGCAGGAATTTTACACAGGAAATACACCACTGTAAGAGCGTTTTCATTTGCAAAGGAAAGAGTTGGAAAAAACATAAAGGGAAAAGCTTTCAATGGAGGTCATTGACCACTACATGCATGTTATATCTGTCTTGCATGGATGTTATATGTGTCTTTGGAAAATATGTTGTCTGGTATATCACTTGCATGGATGCCATACGTGTGTCTTCCGCAATTTTTTTGTCTGGTATATCGTTGGCATGGATGTCATACGTGTACCACTCCATGCAAGGACCCCCAAATTTAGGAAAGGGCTATCATGTGGGTCCTTTTCGCATCGTAAGAAGAGATCAAAGGCTCATATGAAATATTATTTGATATATAACCATGGTTCTCTTCACTCCTTAGCAGGGACTAGCTGCTTTGTAGCCTACCTTGTTTTATTTCTTTTCACATTATGAATATTTAGCAATCATTTGGAGGGGACATAAATCAATTATTGTGTCTTTTATATGCGCAAATTCAAATTATTTTGACTAATTTTAAACTTTTATTTTTCATATAGCAGGGTTGTATATGTGTTTAGTGTTCAACAATGATTTCAACATCATATACACAATTAAAAACACTTAGCACGTGTATACATTAGATATAACTATAAATCCATAAAGGGAGAAAACCATGGATTTTTCGCTGAAGCGATGTGAAGGCAAGCTTCTACTCCCATTTTCACATCAACTTTTTTGTAGGCTTCTACATCAAATTTTTTCTATAGGTTACAACTTGCAAGGAAGCTCCTTCTCCCTCTTCTTGATCCAGGTGGTGGCCAGCCAAGATCCAAGTCATTCGGGATTGGCCAGACCCAACCACTCTAACATAGCTCCACAACTTTCTGGGTCTTGCCAATTTCTACCTTAGGTTTGTGTTATGATTCTCTCATATCACTTTGTCATTGATTCAAGTAAACAAGGGTGGATTGAAAGAAAAATTATTTTGGTCTAAGTCTCAACAAAAGGCATTCTTAGAGTTGAAACATCGCCTCTTCTCTGCACCAGTGCTCACATTACCATACTTGCAACAACCATTTAGGATTGAGACATATGCCTCTGACTATGCTATTGGGGTAGTTCTTACTCAACAGGGGTATCTAGTGGCATATCACAGTGAGACACTTTCTGACACAGTCCAGAAGTATCTCACTTATGAAAAATAGATGTATTCCATTACACAAACTTACCGACAATGGAAGCATTACATTTTGGGGAAGAAAACGATCATCCACATAGACCACCGACCCCTGTAGTTCATACAAACACAAGGGAAGTTGTAGAATGATTTCCATCAGAAGTTGTCCACATACCTGCAACAGTTTCATTTGAACATCAATTATAAGAAGGGAAACACCAATAATGTTGCAGAATGCCTCAGCCGACCACTGATTGTGGCACTAACCACCGTGCTCGACCCTTGTGGGCACAAAACTTCTGATTGGCCACTTCTCTACAAAGCGATCCAGAATTCGACCACACATACAAGACACTCTCGGAGGGTAAGCAAGTTCCAGATTTTCACCTCGAGGATGCAATTTTATGTCACTTTGGACACCTTTGTGTTCCTTCAAGTGAGCGTGCCAAGATGATTTTGGAAGCGTACTGTAGTCAGGTCTCTGGGAATTTCGGGGTCGAGAAAATAGTTGCAGTATTGCATAAGTATTTCTAATGGTCAAACCTTCGAAAGGATGTTGGGAAGTACATTAGGTCCTACACTGCATGTGCCATTGTCAAACCAACTATCAAGAAGCAAGGACTCTTTACTCCATTTCCTACCCCTAGTCGACATTGGGAATCCATATCCATGGATTACATGTCGGGCCTTCCTTCTACTAAGCATGGAAACGACTGTGTTTTTTTGGTTGTCGACAAATTCTAGAATATGGCCATTATGGCAGCCTATGAGAATAATATCACAACAGAAGCCAATGTTAAACTCTTCTTTGAACGAGTGTGGGTACACTTTGGGATCCCACAGTCTATCATATCATATCTGGACATCAAGTTCCTCAATACATTTTGGTCCAGCCTCTGGTCGATGCTGGACAACAAGCTCACCAAGTCCACAACTCTCCATCCCCAAACTGATGGCTAGACAGAGGTCGTCAACAGGATGATCGTACACATTATGTGCATTTACAACTCAAAGAATCCACACACATGGGATGAGAGCCTCCCCTAAGTATAGCACAACTATAACTAGGCTCTCCACAGCTCAACCGGCCACAACCCCTTTCAGGTGAGCTTAGAATTCCAGCAACTATGTCCCATTGACATAGCCATGCCATTTGCGGCTACTCAGGAAAATTCGGCTCATGTCCAGTCTGAAATAGCCTGTTGAAAATGGCAACAAGAAATAGTGAAGAAGGCCTCCTGAAACATCTTTCCTGATCCTAGTTGGAAAGTGATCACCTAAACTAGGTGGGGATCACACATGTGATTTTTTTTGTCGAAAAGTCTATTTTTAGACTATGTCTATTTTTAGACATATGGATCATGGACCGGGAGCTGCAGTATGCTATTCTTGGAGGATTGGTCATGTTGGTAAAAATAGATGGATCTCTATTTTTATCATTTAGGTCGAATTCTATTTTTAGACTGGCAGGCTAAAAATAGAACAGTCAAATATTATTTACCCTTAATAATATTTGGACTCTAAACTTCAGTTTACTCTCTTGGAGCACTTCAGTTTGACCCCCAGAGGTGGGGCATGCAACTGCCAGAAGGAAATACGATTTTCCTATGGGTTAGTTGAGCTAATGCATGGTTGACTTCAGTTAGAGCTCAAGTGGCGGAGTTCGGTGGAGTTGATGCGACAGTTAATGGAGGTGGTGTTCTGGTTAACTAGTTGTTCACTAGTTGTATTTAGTTTAACTGGCTAATACACTAGAGATGAGTTGTGTGAATTAAATATTATTTAATTCACAAATTATTAACTCATTATTCAACTAAAGAACACATCGGTTTAACTCAGTGCATGGACAGTTCAGTGGCGACAAGTGAAAGAGGTAGATGAAAGGGTTGAGTTAGCTATCAGTTGCGACATTAGTTGTGCATGAGATTTGCACCACACTTGGAGGAAATTACCAATGAAAATTGCGCAGTTGGAGCCAGTGAGATTCAAACTTGGATCTCTATTTAGACCAGCCTTGACTGCGCAATAGAGGCAGGGAAATTATTGGGTGTGTTTTGAACCTGTGACTTGTTCAAAACCAAGCTAGTTTTTGTGTAGCTTTGGGAGATAGTATTGAGTACTTGTGAGGAGTATTGTGCTATTTATTGCTGCATGTTCTCTCCATTATAATATACAGAATAGCTGAGGGGTTTTCAGCTATAAGCTTTCCCCATACATACTGTGTTAATGTGTGTGATGATTTGATGTGCTATCGCTTCTATTCTTTCCGCATGTGACAATTAATTGTAGAAGAGATTATGTGTTATGCATGAAATTCGAAATTGATGTGTGATCAGGTTAATATCCATTGAATAAGTGATTTATTCAGCAACTTTATACATGGTATCGGAGCAATATTAATTGTCGAGATCTATTACGGTGATTGCAAACTTATTTCCTCGGACAGAGCCTGCATACGGGCCAGATAGCCTCCGGATTCATCTTTCTTTGGAAAGTGAAAGGTCTGGTAAAATCCCATGCAGTCAATCTCTGATTTGGAAATAATTTGTTCTCAAGTGTAGATCGGAATCGATTGAGTTATCAACTGGTGGTGAAATTCGAATTTGCAGATTTGTGTTCTTGGTGCCGCGACGAAAATGTCTTTCAACGGTTTGCGACTCGAATATGCCTTGGAAGGAAGTTCGAATTATGTTGCATGGAAGGACTACATGGAGGTTGTATTAGATGATAATGGGCTGTTGGAATTCGTGGAGAAAGAGATTCCAAAGCCTACTTCTAATGATGCTGCTGTTGTGGAAGCCTGGCGAAAGAAACAAGCAAAATGTCGAAGGATTCTGTTGGAGGGCGTAAAGGATCACATTGTATCCAACCTGCATGGAAAGGCTTCTCCATATTTGATGTGGAAAGCCTTGACAGATCTGTACCAAAGCAAGAGTGACCAAAGGAAGCTGGTGCTCAAGGATAGACTAAGAAACATCAAAATGGAGAAAGGCGACAACATCGCAAAATACCTCACGAAGTTCACTCAGTGCAGAGATGAGCTGGGAAGTGTGGGGGTGACTATCGAAGATGAGGACATGGTGGACCTGGCTCTCCTTGGTCTTCCGAAGGCTTGGCATTCCTATCAGGATAGTGTCAATGGTCGGGAGAAGTTGCCGGGATGGGAGCGACTGTGGTCGGATCTCATGCAAGAGGAGATCAGGAGGACTACCAGGGACGGATCTTCATCAAAGGTATCTGATGAAGAAGACTGCACTTTGGCTACCAAAGCAAGGAAGGGTAAGGGAAATGAGAAGGATTCTCAATCCGGTGCGGATGGTAAAGAGCGTGACATGTCCAAAGTGAAGTGTTTTCACTGTCACGATCATGGACATTATGCCACGAATTGCCCAAAGAAGAAGAAGAACAAGCAGGCTGCTGGAGCTGTAGCTGGTGAGGCTCTTGCCTCGCAATTTGAGCTGGACTTCTCATTGATCGCATGCATGTTGTCTAGTGCATTGGGATCGGGGTGGTATATTGATAGTGGCGCTTCCTTTCACATGATGGGAGATGCAAATCTTTTCAGTGACTTGGTGGAGAAAGGTCTCCAGATGCATGTTGAGTTGGGCGACGGTGGACGATACAATGCGACCGGAATTGGTACCATAACCTTTCAGAGGGAGTCAGGTAAACTCATTCTTTTACAATATGTATTGCATGTACCAGGTCTAACAAAGAATCTGATCTCAGTCGCAATGTTAGAGGATAAAGGGTATGAATTTGTCTTTAGAGAAGGAAAAGTTTTCCTTCGGCACAAGGCAATAGGACAAGTCAAGAAGGTTGGGATTCGAGCAAAGAATCTCTACAGACTTGAAGTAGATGGGATGTCTACGGAGCTTCCTATTGTTGGGGAGCGGGAGAAAGACATGAAACTGAAGCTTGAGAGGGAGCAAGTGTTGCATGCAGGCGAGAAAGACATGCAATTGAAGCTTGAGAGGGAGCGGGGTTTGCATGCAAGTGATAGTGAACCTCGGGATGTGGAGCATCCACAAGAGGATCATGGAGTGGGAGAAACCACTCATGCAGAGAAATTTCATGCCAGACGGGCAGAGGGAGTGCATGCATCTATACCACCAGGTGTGAGGTGGGGCGACATGCATGATTAATCCCATGAGGAGATTTCTGGGCAGATTCATGAGATGGTGTGGATCTCATGGATTGAACCTGGCTACGAGGTGCCCACAGCACAGCAGTAGCATGATCAGTTGGAGATGATGCAGGCAGATCAAAGTGACAGTGTCGGATACTGGAGCGCGGATCAGAGTTGACAGCAAGTGCAAGAGTGCATGGGTGCAAAGAGTTCAACAGCGCAGTGGTTCCTGATGACATGTGCAGTTGGCCAAGCAGAAGTCGAAGACTTTGATGATAGATGCTAGATGCATCAGACTGATCGAGTTGTTTGGAGCCTATTCAGTTTCAGAGAAGTTGCAGAGCAGATGCATGGAGTTGCATGGCGCTTGTGAAGGTTGCAGGGCGAATGCATGGAGTTGCATGTCGCATGCAAAGACAGTCCTTTCTTGTTGAGAGGGAGTGTTGAAAATGGCAACAAGAAACAGTGAAGGAGGTCTCCTGAAACATCTTTCCTGATCCTAGTTGGAAAGTGATCACCTAAACTAGGTGGGGACCACACATGTGATTTTTGTCGAAAAGTCTATTTTTAGACTATGTCTATTTTTAGACATATGGATCATGGACCAGGAGCTGCAGTATGCTATTCTTGGAGGATTGGTCATGTTGGTAAAAATAGATGGATCTCTATTTTTAGCATTTAGGTCGAAGTCTATTTTTAGACTGGCAGGCTGAAAATAGAACAGTCAACTATTATTTACCCTTAATAATATTTGGACTCTAAACTTCAGTTTACTCTCTTGGAGCACTTCAGTTTGACCCCCAGAGGTGGGGCATGCAGCTGCCAGAAGGAAATACGCTTTTCCTATGGGTTAGTTGAGCTAATGCATGGTTGACTTTAGTTAGAGCTCAAGTGGCGGAGTTCGGTGGAGTTGATGCGACAGTTAATGGAGGTGGTGTTCTGGTTAACTAGTTGAACTAGTTGTATTTAGTTTAACTGGCTAATACACTAGATATGAGTTGTGTGAATTAAATATTATTTAATTCAAAAATTATTAACTCATTATTCAACTAAAGAACACATCAGTTTAACTCAGTGCATGGACAGTTCAGTGGCGACAAGTGAAAGAGGTAGATGAAAGGGTTGAGTTAGCTATCAGTTGCGACATTAGTTGTGCATGAGATTTGCACCACACTTGGAGGAAATTACCAATGAAAATTGCGCAGTTGGAGCTAGTGAGATTCGAACTTGGATCTCTATTTAGACCATCCTTGACTGCGCAATAGAGCAAGGGAAATTAGTGGGTGTGTTTTGAACCTGTGGCTTGTTCAAAACCAAGCTAGTTTTTGTGTAGCTTTGGGAGATAGTACTGAGTACTTGTGAGGAGTATTGTGCTATGTATTGCTGCATGTTCTCTCCATTATAATATACAGAATAGCTGAGGGGTTTTCAGTTATAAGCTTTCCCCGTACATACTGTTTTAATGTGTGTGATGATTTGATGTGCTATCGCTTCTATTCTTTCCGCATGTGACAATTAATTGTAGAAGAGATTATGTGTTATGCATGCAATTCGAAATTGATGTGTGATCAGGTTAATCTCCATTGAATAAGTGATTTATTCAGCAAATTTCTACATAGCCATGCCATTTGCGGCTACTCAGGAAAATTCGGCTCATGTCCAGTCTGAAGCTGACAAGGCAAAAAAATTTATTGAGTGCATTCACACATCTACCAATAGGTTCATGACATATTACATAGATCCAATTTAAGTACAAGTAGTGACATGATCAACATCGAGTACCACACAACTTCTAGGTGGGCGACAAAGTGTGGCTACATTTTCATAAGGAGCGCCTCTCTGGATCCCACCGGAAGCTTCACCCACTCTTATATGGGCCATAGACCATGACCAAGGATGTAGGGGACAATGCCTTCAAGCTCAGTATTCCACCATTCCTTGTTCTGCACCTAGTGTTCAATGTCTACCACCTTCGACCCTACTTTCCACCTCTATTGGACACATCCAACATGGCAGAACAACTCACACCAACAAAGTTAAACCTATATTTCATGGAACAAGCCACAACTGATCAGATTATGGACACATAGATCTAGAAAACCTGATAGAAGAGGATCCAACTATATCAAGTTGTCAAAGCAGGCCAACTCCTTCTCCAAGGCAAGTGATTCACCAAGGACCAGGTTCAACAGAAATTTCCTCACCTCATGGAGGCTCTACACGCAATGGGGACCATTGATTCCGAAGGGGGGAGGAATGATCCAGGTGGATATTGGTGGCCACCCACCTATTCCACCTAAAACTCTAGTCAATTTCATATGTTTCCTTTTTTATAGCAGCATTTACTATTTTTAGCAGTTTTTTGGGTCCTCAACTTCTGAAGCGGTTTTGATCCACTAATCGATGTTTTTGAGGTCTATAGCATACATCATAGGCTTGCAGAAAAACCTGTAGTACTCGGATATATATTTCCTATGATATATCGTATGCGCGAAATGGAGATAATATGACCAAGTTATGACCAATGATCAGGGGCTCAGTTTTATGCTCAAAAACAAATGTTCTCGGAATCGATCAGAACTTGAACGAACACGTAGTGCTAGTCGTTCTGAATCCGTCGCACTTCGTTTCACAAAAAATGGACTTTGTATGCTCCCGTAATTGAGTTCTATCCACTTTGCTAAACAAGAAAAATTTAAAAAAGAATGATAGACAGGTGCCCAGTCAACAGTCTGTACTGCTTACGTGGCATTCTGACTATGCAAAGTTGATTTTGGCATTTTCCTCTGGCGAATGGTAAACTTCCAAGTGGTAGCATGGTATTGGTCGAATTTCTGGGTTATGTGGTGAAATTTTATTGGTTCAAAGTTGGGCCAATTGGGCGAGGACACGTCGTGCATCCTACGGCCGCCATGTGCCACCCCCCCCCCCCCCCCCAATGGTTGTAGAGTGGAGTAAACTTTTTTGTTAAGTTTGGGCGGAGGCACCGGGGTTCGACCTCGTGACCGGGGTTCGACCTCGTGACCTCCCACTGGCCAACGCCAGGCATTACCAACCTACCACATGATGGTTCTTAATAGCTAAGGGCTATCACAAATATTTCAAGTTTGCTATGTAATATGGCAGGGGGAGAGGGGGCCAACGCCCGAATCACATGACCTTCAACGTGAGACCACCGATGGGGCTAAAACACTAATGCGGAGTTAACACATTAAACATGTTTAATTAACCTTAAACCATGGACTTATTGCTCCTAATCCACATATTAATGCGGGGTTATGTTAAGAGTGGGTTTAGCGCTAAATGTTGTTACTTAACTTAATGATGGATTAAGTTGGCGGACCCCCAGTTTTGGCGGAGACTGCCAGTTTAGCTCTAGTTAGCTAATTTAGGGCCTGAAATAGTGGAGAAAATGGAAATGGTTATAAACTTTGGATTTTTCGACCAATTGAGGTGAAAAAAGAGGCTAGATGACCATTTTTGGGCATTCTGGAGTCATTGTTGCAGGTTACAAGAGCAAAAGAGCATTGTAAATAGGTAAATTTTTCAATTTGAACATAATAAAAAGGCCCAAACCATGGAAACTGGACCAAGGAGATGTAGCTAAGGAGGGGTGAATTCCTTCATAAAATACCTATGTTGATGTGTTGTATGGTGATGTTATGTACTTTATTTTCTATTCTTCAACCTTTTTTTATGTTAAAATTTTCATTAAATTGACATGAAAAACACTCATGAGACTTGATAATTTGCAAGAGAACTTGAATCCTTAAGCACACATAAAACATTGAATTCAGAATATGAAAGATTAATTAGCACAACAACACTAAAATTCTCCATTCAATTCATTTTTGGTATCAGAGCTCTTGGTCTTTAGGTTTTGTTGTGCAAGAAGGGATCTAATTGTTTGCAAGTTTGTGTCATGCTTACAAGGTTGAAACTTAAAAGAGGAGAAGGGAAGTTGGTTGAGTGCCTTGTAGTTGGGTCAAGAGGAAGAAGGGAAAGGTTTCCAAAGTATTAAAAAACAACACATCCTCAAGTTGAAGTTGAGCCTTCAGTGAGCATGTCTCATGAAGGAGAACTTACCATGACAGAAAATGAGAGAGCATTCAGGAAGGCATTCTTTGATATGACTGAGATGGTTAAAGTCCTCTATGAGGAGAGGAATTTAAGGATGCAAGGAGAAAGTTCAAGGCCTCCAAGAGGAGAGGGTTATCCATGAGGAAGAGGCCATGGAGATGATAAGAAGTGACCATCCACTCCACCATCATCCTCACTGCCATCTTCACCTTCCTCATCATCATCTTCCACTACCACAACTCTTCCATATGTTCATACACATACCTTAAAAGGAGCTGGTAAATCACCCTTACTTAAACTTTATGTTAAATTTTAGATTCCAATGTATAATGGTGAAGTGAATGCAAAGAAGTTGGATAATTGGATTGTTCAATTGGAGGTTTATTACAGAATCTGAAACCTTCAAGAATATGACATAAATATTCAATTAGCTTCCTTGAGAATGGAGGGTTCATCACTTGTATGGTGGGAAGAAAAGACACAAGAGGATATTAAGAAACATGGTAAGATCTCAATGTCTTGGTCAACTTTTATTACTTCCATTAAAAGGCAATTCTATCCTCTAGCTTACATGCAAAAAGTTATTATGGTTTGGCAAAATTTTAGAAAATTGAAAGGTCAAATTTTGTAATATTACACTCATGAATTTAGTAGAAGATCTCTTATGTTAGGTGTTGATTTTCATAGCCAAGAAACTTTGTTGAAGTACATAGGTGGTATTCATAGTTACCTGAAGCATACCATCCTCATGTTTAATCCCACTAGTATAGATGAGGTTTGTTGGTCGGGATTTATGCAGGAACACAATAGAATAAACATATAACCATAAATACAAAGATGCAGCGGAAATAACACTTCATTTCATTAATATCAAAGAACTGAAATTTGCTTACAGACAGAATGGAAATAAACTAGCTAGGGTGATGGTAGCTATCTATGAGAAGAGATGTGGCGGCTACAGGCCTCTAAACTGAGTTACAATGAGGTTCAAGGGCCTATTTATTATTTAGGAACAATGAAAAACCCTAAACATCCAAAACCCTAACCCTAGGAGATGAAGCGCCAAAAATATGGGCCTCATTTGGGTAAATTGGTGTTTCAACTTCCTGGGGATGTAACTTTGGCATACGATCTCCGTTTGACGCGAACCATACCTCGTTAGAAATATCTATCCAAGGAATAAATTTTGAGTGTGCAACATCAGTCCATGGACCCATGTTGCTCCCAGTTTTCCCAAAAAATGTCGTTTAGGGCCTCAAAACGACTCCAGAAGTTCAGGACCCGAAAATTCAGGACTCGAAAAACTGATAAAAATAGTAAGTTGTGCCAAAACTGAAAAACTGAAAGAGACAATGGTGGGGCCCCAAGTGGAATAGGCAGGTGACCACCAATATCCACCTGGATCATTCCTCCCCCCTTAGGAAGCAATGGTCCCCATTGTGTTAAGTTCCTCCATGAGATGATGAAACTTCTGCTGAAATTGGTCCCTGGTGAACCATTTTCCTTGGTGCAGGAGTTGGCCAACTTTGACAACCTGATACAGTTGGATCTTTTGTTGGCGAGTGTTCTTGATTTGTATGTCCATGATACAATCTGTGGTGGCCTGTTCCATGCAGTCTAGGTTTAACTCTGTTGTTGTGAGTTGTTCTGCAATGTCAGAGGTGTCGAGTAGAGGTGGGAAGTAGGGACGAAGGCGGTCAACATTGAATACTGGGTGCAAAAAAGGAATGGTGGAATATTGAGCTCAAAGGCATTGTTCCCTATAGCCTTGGTGATGGTGTACAACCCGTATCGGAGTGGGCGAAGCTTGCGGTGGGGTCCAGTGAGGCGCTCCTTCTGCAAATGTAGCCACACTTTTTTTCCCACCTAGAAGTTGTGTGGCACCCAATGTTGATCATGGTGTTGCTTGTACTTAGCATTGGCTCTGTCCAATATGTCATGAACCTGTTGGCGGATGTGCTCAATGCGCTCGATGAAGATATTTTATTTGTCAACTTCAGACTAGACATCAGCCGAATCGACCTGAGTAGCCGCAATTGGCATGGCTACGTCAATGGGACATAATGGCTGGAATCCCAAGCCCACCTGAAAGGGGTTGTGGCCGGTTGAGTTGTGGAGAGCCCGGTTATAACTATGTTGTACATAAGGGAGGATCTCGTCCCATGTGCATGGATTCTTTAAATTGTACATGCGCGGAATGTGTACAATCATTTTGTTGACGACCTCTGTCTGGCCATCTGTTTCGGGATGGAAAGTTGTGGACTTGGTGAGCTTGGTTTCCAGCATTGACCAAAGGCTGGACCAAAATGTGCTGAGGAACCTACTATCCCGATCTGATATGATAGACTGTGGGATCCCAAAGTGCACCCACACTCGTTCAAAGAAGATTTTAGCAGTGGCTTCTGTTGTGATATTCTTCTTGCAGGCCGCCCTAATGGCCATCTTTGAGAATCTATCGACGACCACGAAAACACAGTCATTTCCATGCTTAGTAGAAGGTAGGCCTGACATGTAATCCATAGAGATGGATTCCCAAGGTCGACTAGGGGTAGGTAGCAGAGTATATAACCCTTGCTTCTTGATGGTCGATTTGGTGCAATGGCACAAGTAGTGCAAGATCTGATGTGCTTCCCGACATCCTTTTGAAGGTTTAGCCAATAGAAATACTTCTGCAGTAATGCTACTGTTTTCTCGACCTCGAAATGCCCAACGACTCGACTGTAGTGTGCTTCCCATTTCATCTTGGCACGCTCACTTGAAGGAACACAAAGGTGTCCCAGGTGATATAAAAGTGCATCTTGGAGGTGAAAATTTGGAACTTGCATACCCCCCAAGAGTGCCTTGTATGTATGGTCGAATTCTGAGTGCCACGATCGGTGGTCGACTCAGGCAGTCTGCAACATTATTGGTGCTACCCTTCTTGTACTTGATATTCAAATGAAACTATTGCAGATATGTGGACCACTTCTGATGGCGATCATTATGCAATTTCCCTTGTGTCTGTATGAACTGCAGGGGCCAGTGGTCTGTGTGGATGATTGTTTCCTTCCCCAAAATGTAATGCTTCCATTGTTGACAAGCTTGCACAATGGAATACATTTCTTTGTCATAAGTGGGATACTTGCAGACTGTGTCAGACAATGTCTCATTGTGATATGCCACTGGATGTCCCTGTTGAGTAAGAATTGCCCCAATAGCATAGTCAGAGGCATCTGTCTCGATCTCAAATGGTTGTTGCTAGTCTGGTAATGTGACCACTGGGGTAGAACAGAGGCGATTTTTCAATTCTTTGAATGCCTTCTGTTGATATTCTGACCAAAAGAATTTTTCTCTCGCTCCTCCCTTGGTGACTTGACTCAAGGGCCAAGTGATATGAGAGAATCCCAACACGAACCTACGGTAGAAATTATCAAGATCCATAAATTTGTGAAGCTATGTTATAGTGGTTGGGGCTGGCCAATCTCGAATGACTTGGATCTTGGTTGGATCCACATGCACCCCCCTTTCATCAATAATGTATCCAAGATATTGAACCTGGGTCATGCCAAAAGTGCACTTCTCTAAATTGGCACACAACTTGTGTTGCCGCAGTGTTTGGAGGAATTGTCAGATGTGGTGGAGGTGCTCTTCCTAAGTCTGGCTGAAGATCAGAATGTCATCCAAGTACACCACTACAAATGAGTTGGTGAATGGTTGCAAGATGTCTTCCATCAACCTCATGAAGGTTGCAGGAGCATTCGTCAACCCAAAAGGCATGACCAACCATTCGAAAAGGCCTTCTTTGGCTTTGAAGGTAGTCTTCCACACATCAGAGGGTTCGATTGGTACCTGGTGATACCCAGACTTCAAGTCGATCTTGCTGAAATTTCACCCCTTTGAGTTGGTCCAGAAGGTCATTAATCCATGGGATTGGGTACCTATTCCGGACAGTGATCTTGTTCAACGCCTGATAGTCAATACAGAGTATCCATGTCCCATCCTTCTTCTGTACCAACACGATCGGGCTCCCACAGGGCGATGAACTTGGTTGGATGTGACCTTTCTGCAACATCTCCTGAATCTGCCTCTTGATTTCATCGTTCTCCAGAACAGAGCGCTGATAGATCAGTCCATTAGGTAGCGGTGCACCTGGGGTCAGATCAATCGGGTGCTTGACCTAACAGTGCAGAGGAACCCCTGTGGGTGAGGTGAAGATGTCCCCGTACTCCTCCACAACCTTGTCCATTTGTTGTTGTCATGCAGAGGAGCTCTGTCTAGAGGTCGTGGCCACAATTTTCTTCTTGCCCTGGGGGTGGATCATCAGGAAAATGAATTTCCTGGTTTGGGAAATAAGCTTACTGCATTGTTTTGCAGTAACCAAAGAGATAGTGGCAAGAGGTGGCACCTCTGGTATCCTGTACAACTTATTTCCCATAGTAACAATAACAGTGCAAGGCCGAGACTCATACACAGCATGACACTTCCACAAGTATGGTTTTCCTAATAATACATCAGAAACATCAATAGGATCAATGTCACATAATACCTCATCCGTGAAGGGCTTGATGCTATAGGGAAGGCAACACTGCTGGCTGACGCGGAGATCTCGTCCTTGGTGAAGCCACCCAATGGTGTATGGATGTGGGTGAGCTATGGTCGGCAATCCCAACCGCTTCATGGCGTCTACTGAAATGAGGATCTTTTGGCTCCCATTGTCGACAATGAACTACTAGGGAGCCCTTTACCCACATGTGGGAGTGGAAGAGACCTTCCTCCTCCTCTGGATCTTCCGTTTCCTCCTTCTGGATCTTCGTAGTGGCAACAATGGCATTGGGCTCCGCATCAATAATCTGTTTCCATTTTTCATTCCCCTTGTCAGGTTCTGATTCAAAGTCGGATCATGCATCTGACTCAGAAGCCCTCATCTTGACCACCAGCGATTTCTTGGCCCGACACTCACTCGTGTTATGAGTGGAGATCTTATGGAACTCACACCACTTTCCCGTGTCCTTCTTTGGCTTTGCGGTGTTGTTATTTGCTTGTGGCTTTGACAGGTTGTCTTGAGCTTCCATGCCTTGGCTCTGTCCTTTGTTCTGCAGTTTGGGAGCACCTTTCCCTTGCTTTTTGATTTTCATATCCAAAGTCTCGCTTCTTCTGTTTGAATTTTTTCTCAATCTTGGCAGCATACCGGTATGCTATACCAAGCGAGGAGATGTCGAGGAACTCCATTTCCTCCTAAATGTATCTATGCAGACAACTACGATACTTTAGCACCGGATGTTTCTCTGAATCTTTGATACCCAACTTTATGCGCAGGATATGGAACAGATTCGTCAGCTCATGCACATCTTGATCCCTTTGTTGTCGCAGCGTGGTCCATTGTATGTACTTGTCCTCATAGCTCCCCACGGGATAATATTGTTCCTTTATGGCGTCTCGGAAATAATTCCAAGTGGGTACGGCCGAGAACAGAGAGGGTTTTTTCTCGTCCTTTTCCTCACAGTAGGTTTCGCACCAATCCTTGACATGGGGGGTAGCTTTGAGGAGTGAAAAATAATCTTCTCTCAGTCGAAAAAGTCATGAACCAAGAAATATCCTTCTAATAGATTCAACCATCTATCTACGACATCTACATCTATTTGACCCTAAAATATGGGAATCTAAAAATTTACTTATACCTTAAAGGGAGTCGCACCTCCAGAGTGGCTGTTGGATGCATATGTGCCGCCAGTGGGCAGTCGTTGAAGGATCTGGGCAAAGTTATCCATCATCGTGTTCCTTTGTTTTTCGAGGGCCTCCTCGAGCAATATTTTGATAGGATCTCCTGCTCCCTCATCTTTCTTTTCATCCCCCATGGGCGTCCGTCAGGGTTTGTGAGGCTGATCTTGCAAAGGCTCCACCAAATCGAGCCCTAACTCCTTATACCCCAACCTCGTTGGGGACATGCAAAGAAGGATCAAGAAAAATCAGACCGCTCTGATACCACTGAGCTGGATTTATGCAGGAACACAATAGAATAAAAATATAACCATAAATACAAAGATGCAGTGGAAATAACACTTCATTTCATTAATATCAAAGAACTGAAATTTGCTTACAGACAGAATGGAAATAAACTAGCTAGGGCGCTGGTAGCTATCTCTGAGAAGAGATGTGGCGGCTACATGCCTCTGAACTAAGTTAAAATGAGGCTTAAGGGCCTATTTATTATTTAGAAACAATGGAAAACTTTAAACATCCAAAACCCTAACCCTAGGAGATGAAGCGCCAAAACTATGGGCCCTGTTTGGGTAAATTGGTGTTTCAACTTCCCGGGGACGTAACTTTGGCATACGATCTCTGTTTGACGTGAACCATACCTCATTAGAAATATCTATTCGAGGACTACAAATTTTTAGTGAGCAACATTGGTCCATGAAACCATGTCGCTCTCGGTTTTCCCAAAAAACATCGTTTAGGGCCTCAAAACGGCTCCGGAAGTTCAGGACCCGAAAAACTGCTAAAAATAGTAAGTTGTGCCAAAACTGAAAAACTGAAAGAGAAAATGGTGGGGCCCCAAGTGGAATAGGTAGGTGACCACCAATATCCACTTGGATATTTTGTATGCAAGCTACACACCTTGAGGCAAGAGGGGAAAATGTACACGATGAGGGTAAAAAGAAACCATTCAAGGGTGGTGAAAAAGGAAAGGGTTTCAAGGGTAAACAAAAGAAGAATGCATCCATTAAGAAAGAAGATGATAGAACCACAAGTACTCATTGTTCCAAATAGGGTCATGATGAATCCCACTGTTGGAAACTTCATCCATAATTAAGGCCTAAGAAATTCAACAATAAGGGGAAACAAAAGACAAATGCTACGACACATCAAGATCTTGGATCCGATTCAAGAGATGAGACTAAAATTGTAGCCATGGTCACAAAGGGAAAAGAAGCCATAGCAAGTACTAGTTCCTCAAATTTTCACAATAACACTCCAAGTGAAGAAACAAGAATATAGTTGTTTCATGTAAGGGTGATCTCAAAACATACAAAAATTGACACACTATTTGATAGTGGGTCTCAAGTGAACCTAATATCTAAAGAATTTGTCAAGAAGTTGAATCTTGAAACCTTACCTCATCATAAGCCATACCCTTTGGGTTGGATAACCAAGTATACAAATTTACAGGTTACAATAAAATGCATTTTTCGGTTTGCAAATAGCGTAAACTTCATTAATGAAGTTGAAGTAGATGTTGTACCGCTTGACAAATCAGTAATTGTTTTGGGTAGTCCATATCTCTATGACAGGAAATCAGTATTCTATCACCATGAGAACAAGTACCACTTGTTCAAAGATGGAGTGGAATATATTGTGAGAGATCATCACAAAAAGCTAAACCTCTCTTTGGTTAATGCTGGGAAAATGAAGAGACTAGTAAACTCAAGCAAAAACTTTGTGTTTCTTATGATCAAACAAAAAAATGATAATGATTTTGAATATTTTGATGGTTGTGATGATAGATTAAAATATGATTTGTTTGATGTGGTAATTCATCATGGCGAGATGTTTCAAGGGCCAAACGGGTTACCTCCCAAGAGGGGAATCCATCATGAGATACAACTACAGCAGGATGTTCCACTCCCTAACATAGGCATGTATCACATGTTGATAATGGAAAGTGCATAAATAAAGAATAAAATCCAAGAATTGTTGAATAAAGGTACCATTCATCCATCTATCTCGCCATGTGGTTCACTGATTGTATTGGTTCCCAAGAAGGATGGAACATGGCGCATGTATGTGAATTTCCGTGCACTCAACAAAATCACGATAAAGAATCAATATCTACTTCCAAGGATTGATAATTTTCTTGATAAATTGAGGTATGAAAATTATTTCACTAATTTAGATTTAAGAAGTGGTTATCATCAAGTTAGAATAGCTGAAGAGGATATATTGAAGACCACATTTAAAACTAAACAAGGATTGTTTTAGTGGCTTGTTATGCCTTTTGGTCTTTGCAACGCTCCAGCTACTTTCATGAGAGTTATGAACGATGTGTTCAGACCATTTCTAGATGAGTTTGTCATTGTATACTTAGATGATATTTTGATATTCATAAAATCATGAGAATAACATGTCATGCATGTCAACAAGGTGCTTGATGTCTTGAGAAAAGAACAATTGTTTTTAAAGATGTCAAAATGCGAATTTGGTAAAATTCTTTAGTGTATTTGGGACATATCGTTGGAGGAGGTGAGTTGAAGATAGACCCCTCTAAATTTGAGGTCATTGTGAATTGGGCTACACCCAAGTCAGTCACGGTGGTAAGAATTTTTCTAGGAGCAACACAGTATTGGAGGAAGTTCATTGCTATTTTTTCCTCTATCGCAGCTTCGTTACATGCATTGACTAGTATTAAGAAAGTCTTCCAGTGGGGAGGCAATCAACAAAAATCATTTGATGCTTTGAAGAGAAGATCAGTTCAGCCCCAATATTAGCATTACTAGACTTGAGATAGCCCTTTGAAATTCAAACAGATACAAGTGACTATGCCATGGGCACAGTCCTTTTACAACATGGTAAGCCTATTTCATTCCATTCAGAAATGTTTAATGGTGCAATGATAAATTATCCTACATAGGATAAGGAGTTATATGCGTTGTTTCAAAGTGTGAATAAATGGAAACATTATTTGATGGGAAAGGAAACCATCATTCACACCGATCATAAACCATTGTAATACTTGAAATCACAAACTAAATTGCAACAGTCAAGGCACTTTCGATGTATGGGATTCTTGCAGCAATTCCACTTGGTCATCGGGTAAAGAAAGGTATATACAACAAGGTTGTTGATATTATTTCTAGTCCTATTATTAATGCAACTACTTTACTCAGGAATACTTATTTTTTACATGAAAGTTACATTGAACAATATGCATTTGGCAATGACTTTCAATATGTTTATGAAAACTTGAGTCAAGGTCGCCAAGTTGAGGAATTATATTATCATGTTCATAATAAATTGTTGTATCATTTGGGTAAGCTTTGTATTCCACAGGATAAGAGAGTGAATTTCATAAGGGAAGCACACACTTCTCTTATTGTGGGACATTTTGGTGTAAGAAAAACAATGGAAAATCTTTAGAGGTATTGTTATTGGCCTCGTATGTTTGAAAGTGTGTCATGTTTTATTAAATGTTGTTATTTATGTGTAGTCAGTAATCCTAGTAATAGGAAGTTAGGATTTTACACACCACTCTCGGTTCCTTCAAGTCCATGAGAGAGTATTTCTATGGATTTTGTAGGAGGTCTTCCTTTGTTGAAAAGAGGTCATGATTATTTGTATGTAGTTGTGGATAGGTTAAGAAAAATGTGTATTTCGATGCCATGTAAAAATCAAGTTACAGTTGAACAAACAACTCATATTTTCTTTCAAAATGTTTAGGTTCGTTTTGGGTTGGCTACATCTATTGTAAGTGATCAGATTCTCGATTTGTTGGGAATTTTTGGTCAAGTTTGTGGAACTTGATGGAAACTAAGTTGAAGAAGAGTATAGCCTTTCATCTGCAAACAAATGGTCAA
The DNA here is from genome assembly GCA_034641835.2 of Pinus albicaulis. Taxonomy (NCBI): domain Eukaryota; kingdom Viridiplantae; phylum Streptophyta; class Pinopsida; order Pinales; family Pinaceae; genus Pinus; species Pinus albicaulis. The sequence goes on along the minus strand of CM076578.1, from coordinate 1,162,141,453 downwards.
ACCGAGGTGGTCAACAAAATAGTCATTCATCTTCTTCAAGGATATTGTAGCAAACATCCTAAGTTGTGGGATGAACAGTTGCATTACATTCAGCATGCTTACAACCGTGTAAAACATTCCTCTACTCAAACATCATCATTTGAGGCATGTCTTGGTTACTAGTGAAAGTCGCCATTGGATTTCATCTTTGGGAAAGATGTAGCTATCGATGGACATAGCGACATAGATAAATCAAAGAAATTCATAGAGAAAATTCAGTTGATTAATCAAACAGTGCAAGATCAACTAGAGAAAATTCAAGGCAAGTACAAAGAAAGGCATGAAAAACATTGGGTGGATCATAAGTTTCAAGTTGGTGATGAATTTTGGCTTCACATTAGCAAGGAAAGGCTTCAAGGAGAAGGGAAAAAGTTGAAACTAATCCATTATGGTCCTTTCAAAATTCTAGAAAAGATTGGTAACAATGCCTTCAAACTTGATTTGCCTTCATACATGCAAATTTATTCAGTTGTTACTGTTGAAAATTTGAGATTGTATGAGCCTCCTTCGATTGAAGATCAAGGAGAGAATGTTCAGTTGCCATCTATTGAATATTTTTCTCCAGATTTCTTTGTTAAGCTACAGCAAGACACCATACTTGACAGGAGGACAAGGACATCGACAAGTGGAAGTGTCGACTATCTTCGAGTGGGGCTTAAAGGAACAAATCCTTCAAAGTCAAAATTTCTTGAGATTGGGAAGGTAAGGGAACTGTACCCTCACTTTTTCAGCAACTGAAAATGATATTTTGGGGTCCAAAAGCTTCCAGTGGGGAGGAATGATCAAGGGCTCAGTTTTATGCTAAAAAGTAAAAGTTCTCATAATGGCTCAGAACCTAAATGACCGCAAAGTGCTTGTCGTTCTAATTCCAACACACCTCATTTCATGGAAAATGGACTATGTATGCTCCCGGAATCGAGTTTTTTCCACTTTGCTAAACATGGAAAATTAAGAAAAAATAACTGACAAGTGCCCAGTCAGCAGTGCAAGGTCGATTTTGGAATTTTCCTCCAGTCAATGGTGAACTGCCAAGTGCCAGCATGGCATTGGTCGAATTTCTGGGTTATGTGGTGAAATTTTATTGGCTAAAAGTTGGGAAAATTGGGTGAGGGCATGTGGTGCAGCCTGGGGCCGCCACGTGCCCCCCCCATGGTTGCAGAGTTGAGTAAAATTTTTGCTTAAGTCGGGGCGGAGGCGCTAAGATTCGGCCTCGCGACGTCCCACTAGCTAGTGCCACGCATTACCAACCTACCACATGATGGTTCTTAATAGCTAAGGGCTATCACATATATTAAAATTTTTCTATGTAATATGGCGGGGGGAGAGGGGGCCAGTGCCTGAATCACATGACCTTCAGCATGAGACCATCAACGGGGCTAAAACAGTAATGCAGATTTAACACATTAAACATGTTTAATTAACCTTAAACCATGTACTTATTGCGTCTAATCCACATATTAATGTAGGGTTATTTTAAGAGCAGGTTTAGCGCTAAACACTGTTACTTAACTTAATGACAGATTAAGTTGGTGGACCCCCAGTTTCAGCGGAGACTGCTATTTTAGCTCCAGTTAGCTAATTTAGGGCCTAAAATAGTGGAGAAAATGTAAATGGTCATAACTTTTGGATTTTTCTAACAATTGAGGTGCAGAAAGAGGCTAAATGACCATTTTTGGGCATTCTGGACTCATTGGTGCAGGTTACAGGAGAAAAAGAGCATTGAAAATAGGTTAATTTTTCAATATGAGCATAATATAGAGGCCCAAGCCATGGAAGCTGGACCAAGGAGATGTAACCCAGGAGGAGTGAACTCCTTCATCAAATACATGTGTTGATGTGTTGTATGGTGATGTTCTGAAATTTATTTGATGATGTTCAGCCTTTGTTTTTATGTTAAATTTTTCATTAAATTGACATTAAAAACACTCATGAGACTTGATAATTTGCAAGAGAACTTGAACCCTTAAGCACACATAAAAAATTGAATTCAGAATCTGAAAGAGTAATTAGCATAGCAACACTAACATACTCCATTCATATCATTATGAACCTGGGAAGTTGACTGCCCAACTAACCCCAATGAGGCCCACAAAATCTTGGTGTTTCATCTTTTGGGGTTAGGTTTTTGGTTGTTTAGGGTTTTCCTATGTTTTTCAATAATAAAAAGGCCCTTGAGCCTCATTGTAACATAGTTCAGGGGCGTGTAGCCACCACATCTCTTCTCAAAGATAAGCTACCAACACCCTAGCTAGTTTATTTCCATTATGTCTGTAAGCATATTTTACTTATTTCATATCAATGAGATGAAGTTTTATTTATATTGCATCTCTGTGGTTATGTGTATTTATGTATTTTATTGTGTTCCTGCATAAGTCTAAATCACTTTTATAGGCCACAACCTACAACTTGTTGTTTTCAAGCTACTACCTAAAAGGAGACTGAAATCCCCTAATCAAATTACAAATTGATTTTGTTGGTGTTGGAGCGAGGTCCCCTGAGGCACAAGTTTCAATGCTATTTTTTGCATATTTGTATGTGCACACTACGTAGGGGTAGTCAAAGGGAATTTTACCCCAATTTTGGATATATTTAAGCCTAAATGTAAACTATGGGTCTCAAACCATGGTTTGAGACTATAGTATCTGCGCGTTAGGTGTATTATAAATAGATAATATTTTTCTAAGCTAAGTAGTTCAGTTAAGTTAATGGGATATTGATATTCAGATAATATCTGCGTATGTAAGGGTTTTTGGGTTGGGTAAAAGGCTCCTATTGGATGTGTGCGCGGAGACCTAGTCCTGGCTATGTGCAGACTCTTGTGGCTATGTGCATGGAAGGAATTGTAAGGGTTTTGTAAGGGTTTTCGAAGGAAAAGCTGATGTATTGACAGATCAGAAGAATTAATAGAAGGAACAGTTTTGGTGAATTCTCCGTGTTATGTGTATAATTTTTGTTTATGCTTACTATTTATGCTTTAACGAGATCACACTATCTATTTTCTTATTGATGAATGCGTACAACTAATTTATATGTTTATACATGAATATTGAATTTTGCTAAGTAGGATTGAGATCTGGTTCTGAACTGTTGTCTACGCTGAAGCAAACCCTATTTCTATGATACTATCTCTGTGTTTCTATTATAAGTTACTACGCACATCGGATTACAGTGATTAGGTCAAGATCTGGTTCTGATTTATTATCTAAGACAAGTACTTCTGTGTATTCTGTGAATGATTATGCAAACATATAAAATTCTGTTATAATTCACCACGCACAACTGTGCAAGGGAAATTAGGGTTTTGCCGAGGACCACTTCATTAAATTCTCTCTCAGGGTTCAGAAACTTGGTTCCAACATCCCCCCATACTGCTTTGGGTGAGACTTTGATCTGCGCAAGCAGATCATTGTAGAACTGGCTAGTAGTTGGAGGGTTTGTTGGCTTATCCATAAAATCTGAACTTGGGTCAGGAACCCTCAAGCCAAAAATTGGTTCCGTTTCCAGGACCGAGATCATCATTTTGAGGGAGATTTGATGTTGTGGCATCCATTGCACAATGAATTACAAGACTGGTTGGATAGAAAAAACCTTGAATTGCGCTGCAAGGGAATAAAAGCACTAAATTTACCGACGAACGGTGGGTAAATAAGTATATTTATATTGAAGTACACGAAATTTTCTTATGTTCATTTACGCACGAATGACACGAGTGGTTTTCATGCTTGGCTGAGTTCCATCACTTCATAAAAGATGACGTAGTCACTGAATGTACTCATGAATTGATCCAGCAAGTAGAGAAATTTGATAATAAGATCACTCGCGTGGTAGATCATTGGATCGCCTTCTGGACGTATTTGTGACAGAATTTTTTGTTGACCAATTTGTGTCATATTATGAAGCTGAAAGGAGGTTTTTCAGAGGCTCTAGAGGTAAGTTTCAGTGCTCATTGAAATTATTACTAAAAATGTTATTGTGTGAAAATGGCTATCGGTGCGAACATACTTCTTGAATGCATCAAATAGGATCAACTACGTGCAGTGTAAGAATTTACTGAGAAGACTCTGAAGAAGTCATTTATAGCCCTCTAAAGCCTAGATTTGATAGTGAACCTGAACCAGAAACTACTAGCTCGAGTGACTCTGAAGAATAAATCTCGTCATATCAGAAGCCCTTGAATTTGTTTCCCACTCCATCCAATCCACTTCTGAGCTCGCATTGTTGATCACCTACCCTGCTGCGTAGTCCATCTCCAGCTCCACCCCCTCCTGAAGTAGATATGGTTGCATCCATGAAGTTACCTAATTTCAAAGGCATTGGCAATGAGGACACTAATCACTTCTGTTTTGTAACTGAGGCCGTATGGCAGGCTCAACAAGTTAACAATATTGATATCATAAAAGCACAGCTCGCTACTGCATTTCAAGGTCGCGCATTGGAATGGTACATTAGGTATGCACAAGAAAACCATAATGACACTCTAGAAGTTATTAAAGCAGCCCTAAAAGAGAAATTTAAGAAACCTAAATCATACGCACAACTGGTGACAGAGATGAAGGATATCCTTCAAGAACCTAATGAATCTATATGGGAGGCTGATCAAAGAATGAAGTGCACCATCAGAGATGGTGGATTAATGATTGATGATACTCAGCATAAAGAATGGTGCATTTCTATGTTTTTCTCACATCTATGCCAACCATTAGGTCAGCAAAAGATTTCTACCCAAGCTAAGGCTATAGAGGTTGCAATGAAGTTGGAAGCTACCCCAACACTTGTTGCACTGGGAACTCAACAAATTCAGAGTCGGTTGGAGGCTATGCACCTGGAAATTCAAAGTCTACACTAGGACAAAGGCAAGGAGGTTTGCGCAGAGGTATGGTGTATAAAGTGCAAAGCTTCTGGGCATCAAAAATACCAGTGTCCTGATTTTAATAGTTATATGAATGTTGGAGGCCCTAGTCCATTGAAGAGGCCTGTATGGTGTACTATATGTTAGATTGCTAGATTGCATGATACAAATTCTTGCCCAAGGGTTGGAAAATATCAACCTGAATTACAACAGCCATTTTGCAAGTTTTGTTCATCATTAGGGCATGATGAGTATCATTTTTGGACCTATGATATGATGGATAAAGATGAGATCTACAGGATGTAGGTTGAGCCTACATCACCAGCATCCCCTTCTGGGCACAGAGGATTCTGAGGTAGAGGACGAGGTCAAGGAGGTGGATCAACTGGTAGAGGAAGATAACAAGTGATGTGTTATAACTGTGGTGATGTTAGTCATTATACATGTGACTGTCTGAATCCATCATGATAATTTTGTAGGTACTGTAGAAAATTTGATCATGTTATAGAAGATTGTTCGGTCTTGATTGCTAAAATGCAGGAAAAGAAGACTCCAACATAGAACCTTCAAATGATTCACGCTGAAACTCGAGAGGAAGATCCATGTGTAAATATAGTTACCAGGAGTGGTGTAGCTACCAATGAAGATAAAGGGAAGCAACCTGCCACTAATGTATGCATCCAAAAACACTTGAAAATAAAGAAGGCATTAATCTTTAGCGTGCAAAAGAAACCTTTATTGAAGCAAGGAAAGATTTCACAGCATGAGATACTTCAACAAATGGTAGAAAAATGAAAGGAGTCAGAGGAGAAGAAGATATTAAGCCATTCTTACAAGCATGCATAAATTTGTTGCGCAACAAAAGGGTTGTTGAAAATTTTCAGGCATTAATAGAAAATTTCGCAGAAAAGGAATAGCCTATGGTTGAACAACGCGCAATCAAAAAAATCTATAAGAACAAGAAGAGAATGGGTAGGGAGATGCATTTGACTACGCAGATTGGTGCTTATGAAATGGACCAAGTCATTCTATATTTGGGATCAGATGCTAATGGTCTTCCTGTAAAAAAATGGAAACGAATGGGAGAACCAAAGCTAGAATGGTCTACTATCCAAATGCGCATGGCTAACCAACAGAAGATCATCCCTTTGGGGAGATTTTCAAAGGTTGTGGTCGATATAGAAGGTGTTAAGGTATTGGCAGACTTTGAGGTCATACGTATTGTACATGATACTGATCCCTATCCTGCACTGCTAGGAGTGGATTGGGCCATTGAAATGGATGGTGTTATCAATTTGAAGAAATTAAGAATGGAATTTGAGAATAATGGAGTTCGGGTCATCATTCCTCTAGATCCTGCAGAAGGTAAAAGGTATACTGAACCAGTGTGCGCTGAGGATGAAATTGATCAAATTTACAAGCTAACTTTGCGCGAAGAAGATTCGATTAATCCGATAGCAGATGGGAATCTTAAATGGGAGAAGGCTAGTTCTTGATTTTCAGACTCTGACAAAGAAATAGAGAATTGTCAGAACAGAGTGCATGAGGTGTCTGCACTACACTGTAATCGCATGACCCACGCTCTGCGTTTCATAACATCCGTGGTATGTGATTTCCCACATTATGATGGCTCAATTGATGTAAACATGTTCCAGGGAGAACTGGAAAGGATTGTGCCAGTAGCATGGAGGTTCCATGCTTTTGATATTGGCTTGCACGCTACTACAAAAATATGGTGGGAAACACATAAGGAGAATATGGGATATTGGGAGGAATGTGCGCAAATGATGTGGCTCTCATTTGAACGCCCAGTCATTAAAGAAGGGGACTTATACTCTGGCAAGGGAGATCTGCGCAAACATCTGGCCAAGTGGAATCAGGTATGGGGTATAGCACCAAGGCCTGAATGGGTTCATATGTTCTTTCATACATTGGGAAAGGTGCCAACTGAATGGTACCTGGAAACAGAGCTGCGCAGAGGCGTGAGAGAATGGTCTACGCTGATAGATAGTTTTATTCTTACCTTTAGCTTTGAAATTGAATTTGAAAAGATTGGTCAAGCTTTGCATAATATTCAAGAAGTCATCTTTGATTCCACTAAGCCTATAATTGAGTGCGCACCACCAACTTGGGACGTGCAGATGAATGCCATTATGAATTTCAAAAACCTGACTGTAGAAGAAAATGATGAGGATCCCAGGAAGGTTATGATCTATGAATTTAAAGGCCAGCGCGTAGTGGTTGGTCATTCCATTACTTCGATGGATGTGACAAAACCATTAAGGTTAAGACAGGTAAATATTGGTACTGAAGAACAACCCAAGTTAGCAAATATTGGAGACTACTAGGATGATGATACTGTCGGCAAGGTTGCTGAGTTGTTGACAGAATATCAAGATGAAATAAAAAAGTTGCACAAGCACATAAGCAGCAACAATAGGCCGCAACAACATATCAAGAAGTAGAGGCCTAGTGTGTTGTACTGGAAGCCAAGATCAACCAAGTATGCCAGGATATTCTAGTAGTCGCGGCCACTGCTGCACCTACAGAGAATTTGGATGGGCTAGCTGCTGCAATCAAGGTTGTGCGCCATTTCAGCCGAGTATGAGCAGTAAATTGAGGACCTTAAAACCAAGCTAAAGCTAGAGACACCGCTCGAGGTCCGCGTCGTTGGAGTAGCAAAGGTGCAATAGGCCCAAGAGAGTATTTTTGTCGAAGTCACTCAATGTGACTAGTCTCTGGCTGAGGCCATGGACATTTGGGCCTCAGTCCAGAATGATTCAGTCGTGCAGCAACTGCATGACACACTTAGTACCAAGGAACAAAAATTTGAAGAGATCTACATCGTAGCACCCACATTGGTGGTTCAACGGAGACTTGCTCGTCTGAAAGAAGGCCGCAGACTCTAGGGAGAAATTGCAAATTTGCGACGTAAAGAAAAGGTTCTCACAGAATGAATGAAACCATGGGTAGAGGAAGCACTAAAACTCTTGCAGACACTGGTAAATACATTCAAGAACATTCAGCAAACCCAACACAACGCGGAGATGGCCGCTGAAGGGCCAACGACAGATAAGATGGTTCAACAGGCGCATGGTGCAACAATGCAGAGCCTGGAGTTAGTGCTCCCTCTCCAAACTTGTGTTAATATGCTCTGATACAAAACCAAGGAGGCACCAGCAGCACCTCAGTGACTCGGGACGAGTCACATGTTTGTGTTGGGGGCCTATTGGAGCAGGGTCCCCTGAGGCACAAGTTTCAATGCTCTTTTTTTCATATTTGTATATGTACACTGTGCAGGGGTGTTCAAAGGGAATTTTTCCCCAATTTTGGATATATTAAAGCTTAAATGTAAACTATGGGTCTCAAACCATGGTTTGAGACCATAGTATCTGCGCGCTAGGTGTATTATAAATAGATAACATTTTTCTAAGCTAAGTAGTTAAGTTAAGTTAATGGGACATTGATATTCAGATAATATCAGCGTTTGTAAGGGTTTTTGGGTTGGATAAAAGGCTCCTGCTAGCTGTGTGCGTGGAGACCTAGTCCTGGTTGTGTGCGTGGAAGTGATTGTAAGGGTTTTCGAAGGAAAAGCTGATGCATTGATAGATCGAAAGAATTAATAGAAGGAACAATTTTGGCAACTTCATTGTGTTATGTGTATAATTGTTGTTTATGCTTTGACGAGATCGCACTATCTGTTTTCTTATTGATGAATGCACAGAGCTCAATATTGAATTTTTTTAAGTAGGATCGAGATCTAGTTCTGATATGTTTTCTCTGCTGAATTGAACCCTATTTCTGTGATACTATCTCTGCATTTATGTTATAAGCTATTGCATACTTCTGATTACAGTGATTAGTTCAAGATTTGGTTATGATTTATTATCTAAGGCAAGTACTTATGTGTATTCTATGAATGATTACGTAAATATCTACAATTATGTTATAATTCACCGTGCACACCTGTGGAAGGGAAATTAGGGTTTTTCCGAGGACCACTTAATTAAATTCTCTCTCAAGGTGCGGAAACTTGGTTCCAACACCTCCACATACTGCTTCGGGTGAGACTTTGGTCTGCACAAGCAGATCATTGTCAAAAGGACCAGTAGTTGGAGGGTTTGTTGGTTTATCCATAAAATCTGAACTTGGGTCAGGACCCCTCGAGCCAAAATTTGGTTGCCTGGTATTTATCTCTGTTTTGAAGTATGTCTTTTCCCCTTTTTCAACTACTTATCTTCCTTGCTTTTCTTCCTCAAATCTGCTCCTATTTCTCTATCTCTCGTTATGAGGTTATTTATGAAATATCTCACACAATATCAAATTCTCTAACTTCATATCATCCATATATATTTTTATATACAAGACTTGTTGATGATTTGTATTCCATGGAGGGCTGTGAAGTGGAGAATTTCCTCTTTGTCTTCCAAGGCTCATTATGGTCTAACTCTTCATTTCTAAATTTTAATATCAAGTCTAGACGAACGAATTTTGTAATATTAAAAGGAGCTGAAATAATATAAGTCGGCAATAATGATTTCACTATATAGCTTATAAATGTAAGTTCAACACATATTATTACACATATTAAACTTAGCATATAATATTCAATGAAAATGTCAAGTTTTCTAGACTTTGTTCTTAATCTCTCATGTGCCATGTATTTAATTTTTTTATAAAACATGAAATACCACAATCATGGTTCATGAAATATACATTATATCATTTGATCTGCCTTCATTGTAATGTCTTAGAACAAAAATAAATTTTACACATCACATGTAATCAATTTTTCAATGTACATTAATCAACCTTCATTGGATAAACCTGACACATCACATCGCATTACTTTAATCATCCTTGTCAGATGAGTATTCTTCATAATCTCAACCTTCATTCAAACATGCATATTTTTATATACAAGACTAGTTGATTGTTTGTGTTTCACGTAGGAATTTGAAATGAAAAGTTGCAAGTAAGTTGCAAGTGTTGAATTTTTTTTTCAAGCCAATACTTTGAATTCTCTTATATGTTATAGATATCCTATACATAATGACGAAGACTAAACAACTTTATATAGTTGAAAAAATAAATATCAAGGAATATTCCATTCAAAATCTTAAACATATTCTTTTGTGGGTTCTTTGTGACTTTCAAATGAATCATCAATACAAACTTTTCATGTTTTTTTTTTTAATAAAAAAAAAATCATGGTATTCATGTGGAATTGCTCTAAATCACTATTCAAGATTATGAACCAGATCCTTTTTATCAATAATTTCTAAATCACCAAATTTAAAGGCATATTGGAATTTAAATAAGTAATATGTGCCATCTTCTAATATGTCATTTCTTAAAAAACATATTTTTAAAGTATTTATAATATCTATAGTTTCCCTTAAATAGGTAACATCAGCATACTCTTTTTGGAATTTCTTATTCAACTTATTTAGTTCACATATTACATCTATAGTCACATGTAAACAAAACTGAATTAAAATGATAATTTCTTTGTCATACTATGAGTTGTTACATTCATTTTTCCACAAAGTCTAAATGGGAGGCACCAATAAACTAAGACTTTCAACGAATTGTCATCTTAAAGTCCATTTAACTCCATGGATTTGAAGAGGTTGAAGAGTTTCAGATTTCATAAGTTCTTATAAAGAAAATAGTTGATTTTTTTTTAAGTATAATTTTGCACTAAATATATGTCTTACTTTTTATCTCGAAAATTAATAACTTAGGTATGAATATGAGAAATACAATGAATACCTAAACGATTAGGTACATTTTTACAAAAAAATTAACAGACATTTTCACAAAAAATTAACAGAGACATTTTCATCACTCTTACTTCATTTAAATCATTGATTGTATCATCTGTTGTTTTCACTCTTCCATCACAAACTTTTATGAGTTTTAAAAAATGTTAAATTGGATGCACAATCCTTGCGAACATAGAAATGTGACATACACATCATGGTGTTTCTTTAAACAAGATCTATAGTTTCATATAACATCAATGAAAATTATCACTATCCAACATTCTTGTAATTTGTACCTCTTCAAGATACTCATATATAACAATAAGAAATTATTTTGGAACCACTTGAATTGTGTATGATATTTAATATTTACTCTTTGGCGTGTTTGGTGAATATAGAGACATTGCAAACAAGAAAAGACATTCATAATTTGAGAGAAGTGAATCTACTTGCACAACCGAATAGATTAATTTCAAATTTGTGATGATATTTTGCTTGATATAACATTAAGAAATTATTTTGAAACCACTTTAATCGTATAGAATATGTAATCTTAACTCTCTGGCATGTTTGGTGAATGTAGAAATTGCAAAAAAGTAAAGAGAATCATAATTTGAGAGAAGTAAATCTTCTTGCACAAACCAATAGACTAATTTCAAAGTTGTGATGATAGTTTGCCCATTTTAATCCATGTGTGTATTGTATTTTGTAATAGGTCTTACATTTCTTTCATTTCCATATATATATATATATATATATATATATATATATATTGGTTAATGTTTATGGATGCTTAAATTTGTTGAAAACGCAACAAGAAAATCTCAGTTTGACTTTGCCTTGGTCAAAGTAGAGAACATTTGAATTTCCACATTAGTAGAATCTTGGAGGTAGTTAATTGAGGTGGCATGGAACTTGTCACTCAGTTAACTCAATAAATTCGAGTTAGGGAAGCTTAAGTTTAGTTTAGTATGATTGATTGCTAATTTGTAGCAATGTATTTCAGTTAAGTTGAGTTATTGCCAGTTAAACTAGTTCCAATTGTTGGAGAAACTAGTGGAAGGTCAAGTCATGTAGTGTAAATTCAATCACACTCAGTGGTCATCCAGTTAATTGATCAATCAGCCCAAAATAACTGATGCATGCAAATAATTTGAGTTACCCAGTTGAGATGGAGATTCCAAGGTAGTGTACTATCAGTTGTAGACTAGTTCCATGTGTACAGGTGGTGCATGTAGTCAAAGAATGGGCCTATAGTAATTGTGAAATCCTATTTCTCAATCTCCCTAAAAAATAGGGGTTAATTCCTCAATGAACAACGCAAGGAAATAAGAGCTTGGAGGCTTGAAATTTTTTCTAAGTATTGGTCAAGTTCATTCAGTCAGGCATAGGGATAGACTATACACTTGTAGGTTGTGCTTAGGATTGAGCATGCATTGTATTTCATCTCTATTATTTGACTAATGCAATACAAATAGTAAGGGGTTTTGAGCAGTTTCTTTCCCCTAGATAAATATTTGTGCATGTGTGATGTTTCTTCTTTCATGTTAATGTTATGTGTTCTCGATTGTAAATGAACTTCCACATATCATTAGAGTAGATTCAATTCTTATGATTTGGTAAATTTCATGAGAATTTTAAAATCTACACATTAATTTCTACATGGTATTAGAGCTAGATTCATAATAGAGCAGAGATTTTGAAGTTGTCTTTGAAGGAGGGTTGGATTTGCCAGATCAATTCTTCAGAGATAGAAGAATGAATTTTTATGGACTAAGACTCGAGTATTCCCTTGAGGGAATTATCTGAATTGGATCATTATATTGTTTTTCATCCATATCAATGCATTTGGAGTGGAAAAAATGGAGGAATCAGCTCATGGGACCATTTTTACCAGCGGGACCTAGTTTGGCGAAACAGGGTTTGAAACCTTCCGGGAGCGTTTTGAGGCATAAAACGACAATTTTTGGGGTTTAAAATTTATTGATTTTTTGTAACACCTTTACATGTTATTCTACACACATATATCTTTCCAATGGCGCGAGAGGCGCGTAATCACAGTCCATATGCGAAAGTTATGTCATTAAGAAGTTGAAATTCTTGTTTTCACACCTATAGTTCGGGAGGATGCCACATCAGCCCCCATTATTCATGGGAAAGGGGATATCCATGTGATTATGATGTAAATACTCTAGAAGAGTCTATATTGTAACTCTAGTTAAGAGTTGATGTAGTCATAATTAACCACTAGTAGGTTATCGGGCTATGTTATAACTAGGCCACTAGGAGGAAGAGGCATTCAATTCTTTCGAGAGAATTTTGTTCCATAGCTGAGAAAAGATAGCTAGGAGAGATAGGAGGTATAACACACAGAGAGGATTTGTGCATTCTAGCATCCCACGGGCCATAAGCATTACTTCTTTGTACGTGCAACCATATTTCCAGATAGAGAAAGAGAGTGAAGTGGTCTCACCTTCCAGTTGGGTTTTCTCCTGAAAGGGTTTCCCAGAGAGAATATCTTGTGTCCTATGTGTGTGTCAAATTATTTTTTCATTCTCTACTTTTTCTGCATAATTTTCATTCACATGCATGCGCTAATTACAGTTAAATCTATAGATCTTAATGTAATATTCCCAAATGGGAAGAGCATCAATATTGAACAAAATACTTGAAAAGCAGTGTATAACATTACTTCAATAATGGAGACCAATATGGAGCCTTTTTATTAATCATAATAATAGAAAATAAGTGCAATACAATGAGCACAAAACATACAACATGAACCAACAAGCTTCCAATAGATAAATCCCCTCATGAATGAGGTACTTCTACTATACGAAAATGCCGAAGACTGCTATAGCGCAATCATAAGAGCACTGCTATAGCATATGAACATAAAATGATATAAAGGGCTGATATATGCCTCAAGAGATACGGAAAATAAATATCTAGGATATATAGCAACCTCCAACAAGAACCCAAGAGGGTTTTCGACAATACACCCAAAAATACAAATGGTGAACCCAAGATCTAGGGTTGAAGATTCACTGCAGAAAAATAGCTGGGATATATGGCTGAAGATGATATAAAAATATATGGCCCTCCTCCAATAGACTCTCCAGGTGAAAGGTTGATCCCTCCACTGAAGAAACAACTCCCCAAATCATGCACATAAATCACTCCTGCAATAGCTCTCCAAAATAACACAGTTATGGACTGAAACTAAGTTTTAGGTGATGGTGGTAGATTGGATTGGTGCCAAATAATGATATAATGCCCAAGGAGCCTCCTTGATGATCTCCCAATTGAAAGGCTACCTCTCCACTGAAACACAAGCTTAGAAAATGGCTCTACAAACCCTCCACAAATTCTTCCTTGCAACAGAACACAACCTCAATAGGAACTATGATGTATAATAAGACTAAAGCTTTGGCCTGATGCCGGAATGTGGAATTGCAGCTCAATCACCTCTCCTGAGTGGGCACTCAAAGTCCCCCAAGGATGAGGGTGGGATTCACGCTCGAGAACACCCTGTGCTAAACAACACTGTAGTCTTAGCTAAACATTTGAAGAGAGCAAACAAGTCTTAACAGACATATCAAAATAATAATCAACAACATGTCCTCTATGGCTGCCATCCCCTTCCTTATATAACTGGTGAGCTTCCTCACCCTTGGCCCCACTCATTAAAGCCACTACTTCCATGCATGGAGTCTCCCTCCAAAACTGCGTTGTCCCATAATGAATTTCCACTCCTCCATGACAACGTTGTTGATTTGGTCAAAGTTGACCCAATATATATGCTCCAACCCCTTTTCACACCTAAGGGTGCTTTATCAAACCACTAAAGTGATATCCATTCACATTAAAAGTGATTTTATTCCTACTAAGGAGATTTATGGGTCTACATACCCTCTTATTCATCAAACTAAGAAGCAAAAACAAAAATTAATATTCCAACTAGCTTATAGCTAATTGGGAATATTACACTGCTCCCCTCCGAAATGTTACTTGTCCTCAAGAAATTGTAAAGGTGAGTGCTGAAACTCTTCTCCTCCTTCCTTGGTGACACATCCATGTGATAAGATCTCCTCATATACCAAGTGTCTCCCAATCAATCCCTCCATGAAATGCTCCTCCCAAGTACTCATGAGATGCAAATGACTCATCTCATAAGGAAGCAAAAGATCCAATGTATAAATCATGGTTTTCCCCATGTTCTCCCTGAAACATGAAGCATAAGAAACATGGAGAATCTCTCTCCCAATAGGCATGTTCAATCTCTGCATCCTTCCTCCATTCATCCCCACAATAAGAATAATAACATCATAAATGTATGGGATCAAAACCAAGGATACATAAGATTCCATATGCAATATTGGAGGAGGATAATAGTCCCACATGTGGAACCAGCGCAGTATATCTCCTGACTGCCTCAGGTAATGATATGGTAAGTGGCTTCCCCACCACTTGCTGCCATAGTCTTCTCACATGCTTTTAGAAGGTGAGTAATGCTTGGTGCCTTTGGAGTACATCCTGAATCATATGTCATCTCCCTATATCCTCTTAGGGAGTGGCCATGCTCAACATTTTTTATGGCCCCAAGTTGACTATGGAGTTTATAAGGAATAATGCCCCCACTTGGAGCAATGGCCTACACATATATGGTAAAGGAATGCAAATATTCATCAAGTAAATCATTATGCATAAAAACATGATCCTTACCATATGCTTTGCTCACACCAATCGAATCGCTCATAGATAGGTCACCTCTCATTCCCAAAGAGGAAAGAGGTGGTTGTGAAACCAACTCCAAAAATAGAAGAAAAGAGATATCAACACCTTAGAAATAAGCCACTTCAAGGGGGCAACCTCCAATACATTACATGAATGAACAATTCTTGGATGATACAAATGAAAAAACCTCCTTTCTATATATAGGAGTCCATGGGGCCACAATGTAATGTTAGCCGACATAACAATAATAATGTAAGGGCACAATAATAACAATATGGGGGCTACAGGGGTACAAAAATAACAATAATGGGGGCTACACTAACATAATAAGGAACTACACTATTAATATAGGGACTTAACATGCCCCTCTCCTTCAAACAAGTGTTGTCCTCAACGCTTGATTATTTCTCGATGCTTCTATATAAAATTCTCATCCTCCCATGTGGAATCTTCTACAAGTTATTCCACTTGTTGAGATACTCTAAAATTGATCATACTTGTTTATTTCTTGTTTCTATGACTGCTTCAGAACTTCTTTCGATGTGATGTTGATCTTCCTGTTGTTTCATTAGATTCTGCACCAAAGTTAGGTTATCCTTTGAGAGTTGGAAAACTTGTTGTTGATGCTCGATGTGATCTTCCACTAAATTATCATCCATATTAGCTATTATTTGATCCTTTAAACCATCCAAATTAGCCTCCATTTCTTCTTTTGAACCATCTATGTCATCTTCGGTTGCTCTTCGTAAGATAAAAAATTGTTGCACTTGGTACCATGATTTTGATATCTCATACCGCAATTCTTCCTCTTCATGCATCATAGTATATATTTTTGAGGGCTTAATGGGTATGGAATTATTTTTTGGAGGCATTATACAACCAAATACTGATAAAATTTCTAAAATATGCCCTTGGAATCACTTCAAACTTTTTTTTCAAACAAACACTATGAAATTTTAAAAACCAAATACACACCTTTTTCTTGATTTTGAGAATCTCGATATTGAAACTGAATTATCTATGTGATTTCGGATCCTCAATAACTAAAATTTTTCCCCAATGTATCCCTCTGAATCCTCTTTCGAATACACAGGTCTGACCTGATTTGGATTCTTTAAGACAATGTTGTGCCCAATATCCTACGATGACCTAATTATGGATTGGTTCAGTAGAGCGAACTTGTTCGACTTGCCACGTGTCACTGTTTCCTCCTTCGGCTTTGAAATTTATAGATAGGAAACTACAGTTTGTTTAATTTCAGCCACTTTTTAGAGAATTCCAATCCGATGCTCAAAGAGAGATTTATGAAGATTTTCCCACGATCACCTCTTTGAGATGAAATTCGGGAGCTTGAAAAATACCTAACTTCCACAGATCATATCTCCAAAAATATTGTGAACCAAGCTCTAAATTGTGCGACGATGTTCCTCCAGATTTCAGCTTTGAAGCCTAAAAACTTCAGCTTCTGAACCTTCGTATAAAAAACGTTATATAGAAAATGCCACGATGACCTGTTTGGAGCAGCGAAAACCTAGAATCCAAAGCTCTAATACCAAATGTTGTGAAACCAACTCCAAAAATATAAGAAAATAGATATCAACGCCTTAGAAATAAGCCACTTCAAGGGGGAAACCTCCAATACATTACATGAATGAAAAATTCTTGGATGATACAAATGAAAAAACCTCCTTTCTATATAGGAGTCCATGGGGCCACAATGTAATCCTAGTGGGGCCACAATGTAATGCTAGCCGACCTAACAATAATAATGTAAGGGCACAATAATAACGATATGGGGGCTACACGGGTACAACAATAACAATAAGGGGGGCTACACTAACATAATAAAGAACTACACTATTAATATAGGGACTTAACAGACATGTCATCTCCCTATATTCTCTTAGGGAGTGGCCATGCTCAACATTTTTTATGGCCCCAAGTTGACCATGAAGTTTAGAAGGAAGAATGCCCCCACTTGGAGCAATGGCCTACACATATATGGTAAAGGAATTCAAATATTCATCAAGTAAATCATTATGCATAAAAACATGATCCTTACCATATGATTTGCTCACACCAATGGAGTCGTTCATAGATAGGTCCCCTCTCATTCCCAAAGAGGAAAGAGGTGGTTTTGATGAATCCATCAAAGATTTATGTCTATCCTCCATCTCCACATGATCCATGCATCTTCTCAAATGTTGATATATCTCCTCTTCAAAGCCTTCCCAATTATATCCCTCCATGATGGTATGGTATGCTTTCATGGAATAAGTGTGGCTGAAGAGAAAATATTCATGTGTTTCTTGTAGTAACTTCTCCTTGAGCTTGGATG
The DNA here is from genome assembly GCA_034641835.2 of Pinus albicaulis. Taxonomy (NCBI): domain Eukaryota; kingdom Viridiplantae; phylum Streptophyta; class Pinopsida; order Pinales; family Pinaceae; genus Pinus; species Pinus albicaulis. The sequence continues at coordinate 1,162,123,722 of CM076578.1, read as the reverse complement.
CTCTAGATAATAAGATCCTACTCTTATAGTAGATGGCCCCATCTCTTACTGAATACCCTTCCTTTAGCATCTAGTCATCAAGTATCATGCAAGTAAAAAGATCCTTGGAATAATCCACCAACAGCTGGGATTTCCAATAAGGATCTATCCTCCATAGTGACAATGATGATGATCTATCATATAAAGCATTTTTCATGTGATTTCCCCCTTATTTGACATATCCCATGCCAAAGTTACATATCGGGATGTTGTTATCCCCCCTCTACTGCTCCTCTCTCATCACAAGATGTGAGGTGAGAATGGATAATGATGATGTTGGGAGAATGTCTCCCTCCTCCTTAAGTCTACCCAAGACTCTCTACATTGTACCATGACCTCCCAATGTTCCCAATCCTCCCAGATCTATGAGTGGTGCAACATGTTGTGAGACATTTCTCACTAACTCCTGAGTAGGTGGCCTCCGAGGTGGTTTTCCACTAAACAGTAATGTCTCATGGGCCAAAGTCAACTGCATACATGATGGGACTGTTAGGTCCTTGCTTCCACTACGCAAATCCAACTCTGTTTTCTGTGTGGAAGTTGTTTGTGAGGGATATGTGTGCATGCCCCTAATCATCTAGTTTTTTCCACTCTTTTTGTCCAACCATTCGATCTACAAAGTCTCCCAATCTATGGTGACCTTCCCCAAAGTAATCAACCACTACACACCCAATATCACATTGGTGTCAGGTATGTCAACCACAAAGAAGTGATCATTCAATGTATATGTCCCCATGGTGACAGATAAATATGGAACATAATGCATGCACTGCATATTTCTAGCTCCTGGGACCAAAACTAAAAATCCCTCAAAATCATCAGTGGGTATTGCCCTCCTCTACACTAGTTGGGCATCAATAAAGTTGTCGGTAGCTCCACAGTCAATCAAAATTGAAACCCTATGATCCTAAATGGAACCTCAAACCCTCAAGGTCAAGTACTTGGGTACTCCTCTCAATGATGCAAGGGCCCCTCCAATTGGATCAAATTCTCCATTCCCACTCCTGGTGGTGGTGGATCCTCTCTTGCAATCCCAGCGTTGTGACCTCCTTCTAGTTTTTCTTTTTCTTCCTCCTCATCATGTGAAAAGACCTCTATATAGTGTTCCTTTCCTGCTGCACATCTATTTCTGGGTGCCCATGATTCTTGGCATGTGAAGCAAATATTCCTTCTCCTCAAATATCTTCGGACATCATAACTAAGAGGTACCTTGTTTTGGCTCTCCTTTGAAAGAGGAGCCTTCTCATCTTTTCCCTTTGATGGAAAAGTGGGCTTTTGCTGAAATGTTTCCTTTGCTTTTGGCAAGGCATCTTGTAGATCTCTATCCCTTTCAATGGAATCTTGAAGGGTAGTGGGTTTGGTAGATTTAACCAACCCATGTAGATGTTTTTCTAGCCCATCAATAAATATATAGACCCTCGTTGTTGTAGATAAATCAGGAACCATAAAAAAAAGTTTTAGAAATTTAGAAATACAAGTTTCTGGATTACCCGATTTTTTGAGCCTAGCTAGCCCCATGAAAAGTTCCTCCGAGTCTCTTCGATCAAACCTCTCCACCAACCTCCTTGTGAACTCTGAATATGCAGTCACATTGGCATGACCCAATGTAGAAAGTCCATGAAACCACCAATCATGTTCTTCACCCTCAAGGTGTAGCACTGCTATTTTGATGGCCTCCATCTCCAGTACTTGGTTCAGCTGGAAGTAGATGTCAAGCTTCTCTACCCATGATTTGGAAGTGCATTTTGATTACCCATCAAAGTTGGGTAAGAAAAATCTGCCATAATCCGGTGTAGATCATGATTCTGTATGAATCCTCCACCTCTATTATGATGTCGGGGTCTCCTATTGTCCTTAATCTAAATGAATTCTTGAAAAATAAAATGAACCTTGAATCTCTGAGATTGAGACTCATACTCCAGAAAATAGTCTTCAAGAGTTTCTTGTTCTTGAAACCCTCCATTTCCCATTGCTAAGAATGTAGGCATTGTAGAGCATTGGGAAACCTGCTGCTTCACTGGTTGAGCACTCCAGTGATGAGAAATTTCGGAGCCTTCTCCATGTAGAAACCCTTTAGGGGATTCTTTGTGTCTATCCATCCTCATCTCCTTTATTTCTCTTACAATGTCTTGCATAGTTCGAAGAAGAATATTAGGGAACTCCTTCTCCTCATCTTCTTTTGATAAAGGGGTCTTCCCCTTGTCTTCTTTATCATCTATATAATCATATCTCCGTTTCTTTTGAGATACCTCTTCTCTCTATCTGTGAGAGGATCTCCTTCTTCTGATGACATATTGGCTTAAGATGCACAGGCTGAGCCAAGATTACGCTCTAATACCACTGTAATATTCCCAAATGGGAAGAGCAACAATATTGAACAAAATACTTGAAAAAGCAGTGTATAACATTACTTCAATAAGGGAGACCAATATGGAGCCCTTTTATTAATCATAACATCAACAAATAAGTGAAATACAATGAGGCACAAAACATACAACATGAACCAACAAGCCTCCAATAGATAAATCCCCTCAAGAATGAGATACTTCTACTATACCAAAATGTCGGAGACTACTACAATGCAATCATAAGATCACTGCTACAACATATTTACATACAATGATACAAAGGGATGATATATGCCTCAAAATATACATAAAATAAATATCTAGGCTATATAGAAATCTCCAACAAGAACCCAAGAGGGCTTCTGTCAATACACCCAAAAATACAAATGGTGAACCCAAGCTCTAGGGATGAAGATTCACTGCAGAAAAATAGCTGGGAGATATGGTTGAAGTTGATATAAAAATATATTTCCCTCCTCCAATAGACTCTCCAAGTGAAAGGCTGATCCCTCCACTGAAGAACCAACTCCCCAAATCATGCACAGAAATCACCCCTGCAACAGCTCTCCAAAATAACACAGTTATGGAATGAAACTATGTTGTTGGTGATGGTGGTAGCTTGGCCTAGTGAAAAATAATGATATAATGCCCAAGGATCCTCCTTGTTGATCTCCCAATGGAAAGGCTACCTCTCCCCTCAAACACAAGCTCAAAAAATGGCTCTACAAACCGTTCACTACTTCTGCCCTGTAACACAACACAACCTCAACAGGAACTGCGCTGGATAATAAGACTGAAGCTTTGGCATGATTCCATAATGTGAAAATGTAGCTCAATAACCTCTCCTGAGTGGGCACTCGAAATCCCCCGAGGATGAGGGTGGGATTCCTGCTCAGGAACACCCTATGTTAAACAGCACTGCAGTCTTAACTAAACAACTAAAGAGAGCAAAAAAGTCTTAATAGACGATATCAAAATAATAATCAACAACATGTCCTCTATGGATACCATCCCCTTCCTTATATAAGTGGTGAGCTTCCTCACCCTTGGCCCCACTCATTAAAGCCACTACTTCCATGCATGGAGTCTCCCTCCAAAAATGCACTATCCCATAATGAATGTCCACTCCTCCATGATAGTGTTGTTGATTTGGTCAAAGTTGACCCAGTCTATATGCTCCAAACCCTTTTCACACATAAGGGTGCTTTATCAAACCACTAAAGTGATCTCCATTCAAATTAACAGTGATTTTATTCCTACTAAGTAGATTTGTGGGTCTCCATACCCTCTTATTCATCAAATTAAGAAGAAAAAACAAAAAATAATATTCCAACTAGCTTATAGCTAATTGGGAATATTACACTTAAAGTTTAATTAAAACTGTAATAGTTTAAAATTTCATTTTTTTAATATATTATTATCAAATCTATTGTGACGAACTGGCCAGTGGAATATCCATGTAATTTTATAGATCAGTGAAGCTTGAACTATGTTGCTTGGAAGGACCGCATGGAGGCAGTGTTGGAAGATAATTGGTTGAAGGAATTTGTTGAGAGTGACATTTTGAAACTGACATCAGCTAATACTCAGAATCTAGTATAATTGAAGAAGTGTGTAGTTATGGAAAGGAGAATTATATTGGAGGGATTACGAGACCATATTGTCTCAAATCTCCATGAGAAAGAGACTTTGTATGCAATGTGGCAAGCATTGACATATTTGTTCTGTTAGTGTCAGTCTATTCATACTGCCATCAGTGATCAAAATTTCTCTTTTGCATTTTCATATTAGGAGTCCCATACCAATAAATTTCACCATTCCGCTAGGTCATGGATCCCTTGATGGTAGTGATTTTTTATCAGTTTTCCCTCATGTGAAACTTGTTGATTCTCCTCTCTATGGTCTTTAGTCATGAGCTACTTTCACTTTGTGAGTCATGTCAATAGGTCATAGGATGGGTCTCATTAGGTTCTAGGGTCTCACCATGGTCAAATTAATGAGTCAAGTGTCAATAAATATCAGCAAAGTCATGAGGAAGTCAATAAATTCAAAGTCACAGTACCTGGAAGATCGAAGAGATATTTTATTTAGCTTGATGTAATTTTCACCTCAAAACCATGTTTTTAGGTGAAAACATGATACTTTTCCTTTATTATCACATTATGTAATTTTATGTCAGCATATGTAATAAGTCACATTTCAGAAGCTGCTTTCTCCACAAAGTCATCACCCTGCCCTTCAAAGAGATTTTACACAACATTTTCAGCATCAAATTAGGTTCTAAATATTTTCAGCAGAAAGAGCCCGAAAAGAGCTTTCCAACGGTATACTGCACTCTCAAAACTGACTTCTGGATTGAAATTTATGCCTAAGTGAAGTAAAGAGTCCTCTATACCCTAACCCTTCCCCTTTTTCCCTTCTTTCCCTTAAAATTTATATTATTATTAAAGTTTATTATTTTCTCTTATAAACCCCTTTTTCCCCTTCCGATTACAAAATCGTATTATAAAAATCATTTAAATACATATGTGATTTATTTATTAACCACTTCCCCTTCATACCATTTACTTTATAATATAATTAAAGTTTTATATTATAAAATACCCCCCCCATTTCGGTCACATCGTAATACATAAACCACTTCCCATTTCAAGACCCCTTTAAACTTTATAACAAAATTTAAGTTTTATATTATAACATCCCGCCGTTCCAAAACCCTTCCATCGCAATTGCAACATTTCGATTGTGCGTTCCGATTGGCCTGTAACAAAAACTCCAATGCGATTGTATTGGCCCCTCTTATATACATTCCCACCATCGATTTGATCCATGATCTGACGGCCCACATACCATCAGTGCCTTTGATCATTCCCCTTCGATTAAGTTCCTCCCGATGGCAAACCCCCGATTGGCAACCCCCGATTACTCCTCCGCCTTCAATCGCCCCCGCCGATCCGACGGCCCATATCCCATCGCTTTGTTGCCATCGGCGATTTTCTGTTGCGCCATATGTTTTACCTCCGATCTCTGATGCCGATGGACTTTGGGTCCCGCCATTTAATATTCTCCGCTGTTCATTATAAAGGGCCTTTCCCTTTGTATAAATCAAAATTTTCTTTTAATTAATTTATACAAAGAAACTCTCCCCAATCACATCGGAGGAATTTCATTGTGTTATACTCCGCTCCCTCTCCCGACCTCCCGATTCCGATTTCGATTATTCATATCCCAGTCCCACCATAATAGTCCTCCGCCCTTTCACAATAAAAATCATTCCTCCCTTTGTAAAAAACAAAAAACTGTTTCATTTGTTTTAACAAAGGGATTTCTCCCCTTTGACTTTTCCAATCGCATCAGAGTTTTTTGTGGCTTGTCTCACATATATCCCAATCCCCGATCCCGATTGTGATTGTTCCATCGCTACACGTATTTTAAGTGCCCCACTGTATATTGTATTCCATCTGCCTATTCATTTCGATTGCGAATATGGACCCCACTTACCTTCGCTCCCTTCATTTAAAATTGGTTTTCCCTTCACAAAGGCATAAATTCATTTTTATTTTATTTCAATAGCATTTTATTAAAGTAAGTTTTCTTCAGCGAAAATAATGGAAACAGTGAGAGAAAGTCAAAGGGCCGAGAGCTACAATTTCTACAATAGCAGGAAAATAGGATCTGATTGCATATTTTTTGTTCAACAGCGTAACAGTGAATCTACCTAAGTAGTCAAATGTAACGCTATTCCTTCTTTAGGGCAGACTGTTGGTTCTCTTTCTATCTTCAGATTTCAGGTCTTGAGCTGTTAAAACTGCTCCTCTTTATGTGGATCTATGTTCCCACAAATCTGGTCTATTTAATGTAATTATAAATCATTTGTAAAGCAGTCTGTAACTCAGAAGTAGGGGAATAATGTGGAAGAGAACACCCTATGCTCCATTGTACAGTTTGACAGGGAATTAATAAGATGATGTAGCTCTGATTTGTGGGATCCATGTGGTATGAGTTTTAGCTTTTGTTCTCTCTTTGTGTTTCATATGTAAAATTTTTATGTGTTCCATTCATTCATAAACATTTCTTTTTTGAATGCTTTCAAGATAGAAAGGTAGAATCCACTTTCATGCTCTGCCTTGGGAAACCATTCTTACTCTGTGTTTTTCTTTTGTTTGAAAAGGATCCATTTTTATGCCCTCTTCAGCTCCTCACTAGTCTTTACATCCCATCATTATTTAATTAAATTGCTAAATTTCTTGCCTACCTTGCCCCCTGAAATACTCTGTACCCTAATTTAATTCCCCAGTTTCAAGCTGTCCCATTTGTTCCATACATCCCTGAAATTCATTTATTTCATTTAAAACATTTTTCTCATTATTATACCTAGCCTAATATCAGTCCATTATTGTACTTTATTGAATATCATTTCACGGAGAGAGCCCTCTCCTATCCTTGTAGGGCTAGCTACAAGGCTAAGCATGGTTTAGATGTTACCCTGATTTTCCTTTTTAGCCTAAGGTCTAGATCGGGTGCTAACATGTTCCAGAATAGTAGCAACCACAAGAAGTTGGAGCTCAAGGACAAACTTCGAAGTATCAAGATGAAATATAATGACTCAATTCAGTAGTAACTGAGCAGGTTCACACAATGTCACGATGAAATTGCAAGATTTGGTGTCACAGTATCAGATGGTGATTTGGTGAGCCTAGCCCTTCTAGGCCTTCTCAAGAGCTGGCACAACTACTGAGATTCAGTAAATGGGAGGGAGAAACTACCAAATTAGGAATGCCTATGGTCTGATTTGGTACGAGAGGAAATAAGGTAGAATATCAGAGATGAGGCTTCATCCAAGGGAAAGGATGAGAAAAATTGTGCCTTATATGGAAAGGAAAAGAAGGTAAAATGGAAGAAATTCCAATCCAAACCAGAGTCCAGTCAAGGGGGAAAGAAGAAACACTTATCCAGAATCAAGTGCTTTCACTGTAACGAATTTGGGCACTATGTGACGAAGTTTCCATAGAATAATGAAAGAAAGAATAAATCATGAGGATTGGTAGGTGAAGCTTTGGCTTCACAATTTGAACTTGAATTCACCCTCATTGAATGCATTGAAAGCACCTTGATGGGAAGTGTGTAGTATCTCAATAGTGGTGCCTTGTTCCACATGATAGGGAACAAAGAATTTTTTAGTGACTTTGAGGAGAAATATATCTATATGAACGTCAAAATGGGAAATGATGGACGGTAAAACATGACCATGATTGGCAAAGTCACCTTTCAGAGGGAATCGAGCTCCCCTCACAGGCTCAAGCATGTGATGTTTGTACCGAGTCTAAATAAGAATATGGTTTCTGTCGCGGTGTTGGAATACCATGGCTACGATGAAATATTTAGTAAAGGAAAGGAATTTTTGAGACACATCGCCATGGGGCAAGTGAAGCAGATCAAGGTTCGAGTGAAGAAACTATAAAAGTTGGATGTGGAAGATTGTGTTGCTTTTAGCACAAAGGCAAAGAAGGTGCAAAGTCAAGATGTCAGTGAATTATGGCATAGAAGACTTTTCCATTTGCATCATGGAGCTTTGAAGATCATGCAACAGATCACCACGGGCCTCCCCAAAGGAGCTCTAGAGAAGCATGAAACATGCAAAGGGTGTAACTTGGGGAAGTACACAAAATCAACCTTCAATGATAGGGAAAACAAGGCACATGCAGTCCTTGAAATGATCCACTCTGATGTCTATGTACCTTTCTCGACAACATCCACTGCCAAGAAAAAGTATTATGTTATATTTGTAGATGATTTCTCATGGAAGTTCTGGATTTTATTCTTGCAGAAGAAAGACCAGAAATTCTCCAAGTTTGTTGAATTTAGATCAATTATTGAGAAATAAATGGGAAATAAAGTGAATGCTCTCAGGAGTGATAACAGAGGTGAGTACGTGTCGAATGAGTTTAAAAATTTATGTGCAAAGGAAGGAATTCGACGAGAATTGAAAACACCCCACAAACCACAACAGAATGGGGTGGCTGAGAGGAAGAACAAAAGTATTGTGGGAGCATTCAGGGTGATGTTGCATGACCAAGGCATACCTCTGCACTTGTGGGATAAATCATGCAACACAACGTTCTATTTGCAAAACATGAATCCTCATTAGATTCATGGGATGAGTACGCCAGAAGAATTTTTTTCAGGGAAGAAACCATATGTATCATACCTCAGGATATTTGGAGCATCAATATTTTTCCATGTCTCCAAGGAAGCAAGGAAAAAGTTAGAGACAACAATAGGGTTAGGGATATTTGTGGGGTAAACAGATACACCTCATAGCTATCATGTGTACCTGCCATCCCTCAAAATGAGAGTTGTTTAATGGATGTGAAGTTCGATGAGGAGAAGGCAATGAGGTTTTCTCTTGAGAGGGAGCTTTAGTTGCATGTAAATCAAGAGCTTTTGAATCCAAAGGAAGAACCTCAGGAATCTATGGAGCAGCCACTAGAAGAGGAGTAGAGAGTGGAGACAACCACTCAAGAAGAGACATCTAGAGAAGGAAGGAAACAAACCATGGAAGATGGTATATTATTTCAGGGTGCTAGAGAGAATGTGGGAGCATAAACTTCAAAGCATAGGTAGAGGAGGTCACCAGATCGGTATACTGGCTACATGGATCTGATGAATGAACTACTAGAGACAGAACCATTCTCAGTCGAGGAAGAAGTAGAGAATCTTGTATGGGTTGATGTTATGGTAGAGGAATATGATTCCATTATTAAAAACAATGTTTGGGAAGTGGTCCCAAGACCAAAAGACAAATCAATGGTAGGTTCAAGATGGATTTACAAGGTAAAACATGCATCACATGGAAGCATAGAGAAGCACAATGCCATATTTGTGGCCATATTAGCAAGGTACTCTTCCATCATATCAATTCTTGCTCTTGCTGCATAAATGGGATGGAGGATCCACCAGATGGATGTGAAGACAACATTCCACAATGGAGTTATTGAGGAAGAGATATACATTGAACAAAAAGGTTTTGAGACCTTTGACAAAGAGTCACATGTGTGCAGACTCAAGCGAGTGTTGTATGGGTTGAATCAAGCACCTCGTTCTTGGTACACCAAGACCGATAACTACCTCACTAGTTTGGGCTTAACCAAAAGTGAAGCGGATGCAAACCTTTACCACATTCCGGTAGAAGGTAACTTGTTGATTATTGTATTATATGTTGATGAATTGATTTTGATCGATGATGAACAACTTATCATATATTTTAAGGAGGACTTTGCAATAGAGTTTGAAATGAAGGACATGGGTCTCATGCACTATTTCCTCAGTTTGGAAGTATGGAAAGGAGAAGGGGAATTTTTTTTCTCTCAGGGAAAGTATGCCAACGAGATACTTTGGAATTTCCACATGGATGGATGCAAACCCATGGAAACTCCTATAGAAACCAACTAGAGGAAGGAGGATGCCACTTCAGGTGAGGAAGTGGATGCTACTGTTTATAGGTAGTTGGTGGGTTCACTCAGGTATCTAGTGAACACACGACCATAAATGTGGTATGTAGTAAACTAGTTGAGTGAAGCCATGGTTTGACCAACCAAATTATTTTGGAGGACTTCTAAACATGTTCTATGGTACCTTAAAGGCACTACTCAGTTTGTACTATGGTAGAGATGGATAGAGGGAGTGAACCTATGTGGCTTCACATATGCATATTAAGGGGGAGTCCATCAGACCGGAAGAGCACATCAGGAGGAATTTTCAGTGTTGAGTCTACAATGATTTCTTGGTATAGCAGGAAGAAGAGATCTATGGCACTCAACTCTACAAAAGCAGAGTACATGGCTTCCAGTCAAGTAGCATGTGAGGCAATATTGATGAGAAAGATTCTTTTTGGGTTATTTGGTCAGATTATGGATCTTACTGTGATTTATTGTGATAATCATAGCTACATCAAGCTATTTGAAAATTCATGTTTTTCACGATCGATCCAAGAATATAGATATCTAGCACCACCATCTATGAGATTATGTGCAGGGGCAGATCATGTTGTTGCAGTACATTCCCACATAGGAACAAGATGTAGACGTTTTGACAAAGGCTTTGTCAACAAGAAAATTTGAGTTCCATATAGGTAGGATTTGGGTGGAAGATATTCCCTTTCTTGCTGAGAGGGAGTGTTGAAAATGCAACAAGAAAATCTCAGATTGACTTTGCCTTGGTAAAATTAGAGAAAATTTGAATTTCCACATCAACAGAATCTTGGAGGTAGGTAAATAAGGTGACATGGCACTTGTCACTCAGTTAACTCGGTAAATTCAAGTTGGGGAAGCTTGAGTTCAGTTCAGTATGATTGATTTCTAATTTGTAGCAATATATTCCAGTTAAGTTAAGTTATTGTTAGTTAAACTAGTTCCAACTATTGGAGAAACTAGTGGAAGTTCAAGTTGTGTAGTGTAGCTTCAATCACACTTAGTGGTCATCCAATTAAATGGTCAATCAACCAAAAATAATTGATGCATGTAGAGAATTCGAGTTACCAAGTTGAGATGGATATTCCAAGGAAATTTACTATCAATTGTAGACCAGTTCCAAGTGTACAGGTGGTGCATGCAATCAAAGAATGGGCCTACAGGAATTGCACAATCCAATTGAGCAATTTCCCTAAAAAATAGGGGCTAATTCCTCCATGAACAGTGCAAGGAAATAGGAGCTTAGAGGCTTGAAAATTTGGCTAAGTATTGGTCAGGTTTAGTGAGTTAGGTAGAGGGATAGACTATACACTTGTAGGTTGTGCTCAGACTTGAGCAAGAATTGTATTTCATCTCTATTATTTGATTAATGCAATACATATAGTAAGAGGTTTTGAGCAATTTCTTTCCCCTAAATAAATCTATGTGCATGTCTGATGTTTATTCTTGCATGTTAATGCTACGTGCTCTCGATTGTGAATTAACTTCCGTAGATTAGTAGAGTAGCTTCGAGTCTTGTGATTTAGTAAATTTCATGAGCAATTTCGAGTCCACACATTAATTTCTATAAAATCTGCAAGAACAACTAGTGAATCATGTTATATGGTAGAAACCAATGTCAATCCCCCATAGTCCAGTTCCCTTATGCGTTTCATGGTATACACATTTCATAATTGTTTTCCTTCATATTGTATTGCTTTCAACCACTTGCATGTAGTTTTCCACTTCTCACAAAAATATTAGTTTTTCTTTCAATTTTCTTTTGTTTTGAGTGTTAGGTTCTTCACCATGAATTTCGTTAACAAATTATTCATTGAAATTATTCATCGTACCCAATATATCTAAACATCTATTTAAATCAAAACTAATTAAACCCTTATTTATTAAAAAATTAAATTTATGATATAATAGACTATCCAAAAAAAATTCTTAAGACAATTTTAATATAATATTTATATAATAGAAAAAAAAAAAAAAAATAAGTACAAAATAAGCATACTCATAAAACTTATATTTTCTATCAAAAGCAATAAATTCTTCATATATCTCCACTTAATACTTAGTATGCACAAATTTAAAATAAATTATGACAATTTCAGTATAATACTTATATAAGAAAAAATCAAAAGACAACTTTAATATAATACTTATACAAGAAAAAATCAAAAAACAACTTTAATATAATACTCATACAAGAAAAAAAATCAAAAGCAATTAAGAACCAGATAAACATACTCATAAAGATTAAATTATTTCTATGAAAAGCAATAAATTCATCATATATCTACACATAATACTTAGTATGCACAAATATAAAATTAAATTACTGTGTATTATAAAAAATCATGTAATAAATTATGTTTCAAAATTTTTAAATCAAATATTTAAAACATTTTTAATATAATACTTGTATAATAAAAAAATAAAAATAAATACAAGATAAGCATACTCATAAAAATTATTATTTCTATCCAAAACAATGAATTCATAATACTTAGTATGCACACATATAAAATTAAACTACTATGTATTTCTATCCAAAGCAATAAATCCATGATATTTAGTATTCACAAATATAAAATTAAACTACGACGTATTATCAAAAATCATGTAATAAATTATGTTACTATGTATTATAAAAAATCAATGTATTATGTTACTATGTTATTATGTATTATAGATTGGAAATTAGTACAAAATCAATGATACTAAACTTAAAAAAAAAATGCACACCATCCTAAAAATATTTAATCAATATAATGAACCATTTATGATTTGAAAAAAAAAAACAAAAAGACTCAATTTAGTTGAAAACTGTAATAGGTTCCAAACATTCTTATATTCAAATCGAAGTAAAAATATTTGATTAACGCATCAGAAATAGTTATGTCAAACGATGCCTGCTATCTATTATTTAATTTCACTTGACAACGTTAAATCATGCTAAGGTGACCAAGTGTCTCCCTAAATAAACACAAATTCAAAATAATACATCCGAAATGTTATTCCCGCTTCCTCCTTAATTCGTAGAATATAATGTGATCATAATGTTATTCGTAGAATATAAGAGGATTGCTGATGAGGAGCATTGAGCCATTCATGAAAAAACAGTAAGAACGATTTCCGGAAGGCGTAACTATAAAAAAGGCAAGATAATATCTACTTTTGTAAAGGATTAAAAGCTTGAAAAAAATCATATATGTGAGAAATTTTAGGAATTTATTGAGAGTTTTGAGGAGAAGATCATGCATAGAGTTTTGTGGAAAGGATTATGTCGAAAGGTTGAAGAAGATAGTGGATCTCAAATAATCTATGATATTGTAATTTTCTATTATAAATTGTAAATTTGTGTGTGTCTTAGCGGTAGCCATTAGAATGAAAATTTTGCTAGCTAAGGTGTCACTAGATGTTATGTAATAGTCTAGTGGTTAAATTAATGAAATTTGATTTCTGCTTTATGTAATTTTATATGTGTGTGAATCGCGGGTTGGCATTTTGATGGCTTGATGCATTAATGCATTGAATTTATTTGATGAATTAACACTACATCTAATGATTGTGTGAGCCAAGGCTAAGGAATTGATGTTGCATGCATGCACAAGACAAAATATGAATGGAAGCGTAGTTGGTCATAACCCACAAGTTCTAGGATCGAGACCAATAAAGAGATTGAAAATGACATACCCTTAGTTTCATTTTCATCAAGTGGTATCAGAGTGCAAAATATTCTGGCATGTAATATGGATGAGAAACAACAAAAGAAGGTTCAAGTTGATTGAATATGTCGTAAGATTTGTTTTCTCTGTGCAGGTGACAATAGAGGAAGGTGAGAAGATTTGTAACAACCTAGAGTAAGGAGTGCTCCTAGGGTTCCAAAGAAGAAAAACAGGAAGATGCCAAAAAACCAAACTCAAGAGAAATTTTGGTGAGGCATCGTGTAACAAGGTGGAGACATGTTACTACAGATGTGTGTTGTAGATCACGAGTTGAAGATATTACGAGAAGACCAGAAAGCACATGACCAGGAGGTCATAAATTTTTGTACCTTGGGAGTCTGTTGCAAGAGCATTGATCCATCCTCCAAAAAATTAGAAAGAACAAGTTCTAGAATGTGCAACTGTAAAAAAGGTAAGATAATAAGGTCAAAGCATGGAGTTGGGTTACACTTTTTTGCAAAATGAGGACGCGTCTTGGTGAAAAAAGGATGCTCGATTGAGAAATTTTAAGTGCTTGATTAAGAAATTTTTAAGCACTCGATCAAGCTCTTGTGTAACCCAAGATAGGAGGCTCGATCGAGCCCTAAAGCTGGAAATTTTAAAATTTATGTAAATATCAATAATGATATGCAAACTTTAAAATTGTAAGTATTTGAAAGTTAAAAAAAAAAAAATTAATTACTAATTACATTTGAATAGGTAATTAACAATGGCGTGAATCAATTTCTCATTACATTTCTTGCGTTTTGGTGTAATCAACAATGCAAGAGGAAGACGAGGGGTCAACAACAAAAAGAAGTTGACATGAATGAGAGGATGGTATGCTAAGTATGTTGAATATGTAGAGTATGTTGGGATGGACACATGGTAATTGCGAGAGGGCTCACGGGAGAAAAATGCAAGGGAGAAACATTAGCGCAGGAGCTGGAGCACGCAGAGGAGTGTGGAGTGAAGTGGAGACAAGAGAAGAGCAAGTGGAGACATTGTATTTTGGATATTTGTAGGGTTTAACAGGTGGAAGCACTATCTTCTATGGGTCCATTTTTAGCAGGGTGGGGACTCTCTATATTTTGGGCACCTACAGGGTTTAATAGGAAGAGACATTGCATGCTTTGGATTCCTTTAAGAGGGTGGAGATTCTATGAACATTGGATTCTTGTGTGATCTGGTTGACTTGTATTGGTATGAATTCCCTTGAGCACTTAACTCCTCAGTCTATGAATTCAGCTTGAGGGTGATCAATTGCAAGAAGTATTGCAATGTAGTTAGCTTATGGTTTTGTGGAGAGTTGAAGTCCCTCCCTCAATTACCAATCACTGACATTAATCAGATAAGTATATTCACTTGTATATACGTTTCACTATAAATGGTAAAAGGTATTGTTATGTTTATGACATTGAATGTATCAACATTAATGATGGAGGAATGTGATATTCTTGGTTGTCTCTCATGAGATGTTATCTATATGTACTTATGGTTATGAGAATTTTAAGGTAAGAATTACAATTTGTCAAATGAATCATATTGTTTTCCTTATATTTCAGAGTTAGAATTTGCCTAGGATCTAACTAAAATAGCTACAAAAGCTTCTCTTATCTTTTATTTATATAATACATTTATTTATTTTTAATTAAGGTTTTGTAACTAATCATATTTGAAAGACACAAAAAAACATTTACAATGATGTTTCCATAATCTTAAACTCTTTATGAGAAGAAGAATTATCCATTCTACTTTCTTTTTGCTGCAAGGGCTTCAACGCGAAGCTTGCTTTTGACCAATCATGCTTTGTTGAGTTTCTTTTCTGTGATCAATACACGAACTCGTACATGAACCTCTGGACCTTCACACACTAGCGTCCTTCACACGACCTCTTGTCTTCAACGGATTAGTGTTCCTCGGACCTCGGTGAACCTCTCCTCTCACAGATACTACCTCAATAGACAATTTTAACATATGCCGAAAAATACCAATGTACTCAGATAAATTCTCAACTCAGAAATGGATACTCTTTCATTTATGAAGATTTTCTTACAAATTTTTACAAAGAGAAATTCTAAAGCTCTTTCTCAGAGGTAGACTGTTAAGGCATTTATCAGATGTTGCAACTTGGTAAACAAGAAGTTATCTGAAGGCTACTTGGCCTTTCACAGACTCTGTCTTAGAACTTGAACTTCTTAAAACACACTAACAGACGCAAACCCTATGAATCTGGCCACTTTAGGTTCTCACCAGAGCTCTCACTCTGATGCGTAGGATTCTCAGATTCAAACCCTAAAGAGATAGAAGATTCCCAAAGCAAGAACTTCTTTCTCCAACTCAAACTCCAAAATCCAACTCCGAATGTCTCGAATGAGCCTAACTCCCTCCTTATATAGGAGATTGAGGGGACAAAAATTCGACAATTGGACAGAAAAATTGAGTACTATCCTCCATCAGTCATTGAGATGTGGGTCAAATCCCACCAAAAGTTGGAGAAGTGCTCCGAGTCTCATGATTGAAAGGAATATTAGTACATTACATAGTGGATGATTTGAACAAATCCCACGAAAAACTTTATACTATAGAAAAACTTTTAAACTGTAGAAGATTGGAATCTTCTGAAATATTTACAATGTGGATACTGTTAAACAGAAAATCCCATGAGAAAACTGGTCACCTACAGGCTGGTGACTAGACATCATTATTACACAGTGGATACTTTATGGATAAGCCCACTGGAACTATGATTATTCTCCCAAAGGAGTGACCCCTGGAAATCTTATTTTGGAATATCTGAACGAGTCCCAAGATTTGGTATATATTCTTCGCATGATCATTGGTTTTCTTAGGATGATCTGATGTTTTATCTTGGTCATTACTAACTATTCATGATGTCTCTTCATGAATTAACCAAGAATTTGGCTATATGTATAATTATTTAGATCTCCAATGGTTTTACAGGGACTATGCCAACATTCGGTTAAAAATCCACAAAT
The DNA here is from genome assembly GCA_034641835.2 of Pinus albicaulis. Lineage (NCBI taxonomy): Eukaryota > Viridiplantae > Streptophyta > Pinopsida > Pinales > Pinaceae > Pinus > Pinus albicaulis. The sequence goes on along the minus strand of CM076578.1, from coordinate 1,162,107,172 downwards.
CTCACATTCAATTTGGAAATTAGATTGGAAGAATAGAGGATCCATAGCTGTTTTATTCAATCCATAATCGTTCCACCATTGTTGAAGCCATTCGCATTGTCTTTGTCTCTGAGTAGTCTATGTTGCTCCAAACTTGATAATGAACTTCTTCCTTTCTGTCTACATTCATGATATCCCACCGTAACGTTTTGTAGTTAGTAAAGTTATAAATGGTATTTGGAAATATAATAGATGGATCACCCTGCGGCCACATTTCAGGAATATCATACCATTTTGGCCACCTAGTCCTATTTTTGGCAAAGTACTTATGGAAAATCTTTCTTTGGTTACTTCCTTCTGTCCAAATCATATTTATATCATGAAAATTTTTACTTAAATATTCTTCGGCCAAATGTGCAGATAACATACTCCTTTGATACACCATATCGTGTATCCATTTACTCCCCTTGGGATAGACTTTTCTCTCTGGTACTAAACATTGTATGTCTGAATGAGATTGTAAATTTGCATCTAATACCTTTGTATTTCTTAACTACCATGTGGGTTTCGAGTTTTTGCAATATTCTTCCCAGTTCTGTTCTTCATGAATACTCCTTAAAGTCTTTGTTTTCTGGGAAGGATCCCATTCTGTAACTATTACCATGACAGTGCCTACATGAGTTAGGTATTCTCTAAAAGAATTAGGCAAGCAATTCTTTTCTCCTTTAATATGTTCGACATCAAAGTCGAAATTTGCAATAGAGCATGCCACCTTGCAAAATTAGCTTCACCTGGTTTCTTTATGTCTTTGTTAAGGACCTTTTTTAGTGCAGAGGCATCAGTCCTTAAAAGAAACTTTTTATGAATTAGGTGGATATCAAATTTGTCAATGTAATTCCATGCTGCTTTGACTTCTTTCTCTATAGTAGAATAGTTCTTATGAGACGGGCTCCAGGTTCCTAAGACAAACTGGACAATTTTCTCTTCTCCTTCCTTCTTCTTCTTTAGTATTCCTCCCCATCCTATGTCGCTGGCATCTGTTTCAACAATTTTAAAGGAATCTTCATCAGCAATATGAAGAATAGGGAGAGTTTTTACCTTAATTTTAATTCTTTTGATTGCTTCTGTATGTGTAGGAGACCATGGTTGTGGATGTTTCTGTAGTATTTGGTTGAGCAATATCCTATCCTTGGCACAATCTTTATAAAAACTGCTTACATAATTTAGACAACCCAAAAATCTCTATAATTGTGTTTTTTCAGTAATAACATCTGGGAATTTGTTAGCCAATTCCAAAGCATGTTTTTGTAGAGTGATTTGTCCATCTTTGATTGTGTGTTCCAAAAATTTGATACTTTTTTGAAAGAGTTCAATATTTTTCTTACTGAGCACCAGGCCATTGTGTTTGACTAATTGAACAAACCTTTGAACATGTTTAAAATGTTCATGGGCATTTTTGGAAAAAATAAATACATCATCAATATAAACTAGTAGCCAATCAAAATAATGTTTAAAGAAGGTATCCATGACTTTTTGGAACTTGGAAGGAGCATGCTTGAGCCCAAAAGGCATCACGTTCCATTCATAATGTCCTGTTGGGACACTAAAAGTTGTTTTGAATTTATCTGATTCCTTTATTGCAACTTTCTAGAATCCATATTTCATATCAAATTTAGAAAACACCTTAGCCCCTGATATTCTTGCTATGAGATTTCCCTTATGGGGAATAGGATAAGTGTTGTATGCAAGAACAGTGTTTAAGGGTCTGTAATTTATAACTAGTCTCGGAACCCCCCTTATCTGTTCTGAATGTTTATTGACATAAAATCCATAATAGTTCCAAGGGCTATTGGATTCCCTGCTTAATCCTCTTTCTAATAAGCATTCTATTTCGCTTTGACACAGATCTTTGTATTCTTTGTTCATTGGAATTGCTTGACTTTTACATGGTTTTCCCTCATAATATTCTCTATATGGAAATTCCACAAAATGTTGTTTTCTATGCCAAAAGGCATTAGGTTCTTCAGCACAACATTCTCTTTCTATTTGTAATCTTAGGGTTGAGATTCTTTGCCTGATTATAGGAGTTTGAAGATAGTCTCCTATTTTCATGGGGGTTTTTAGCTCCTTGAGCTCTTCTAATTTATTTTTTCCCTTTTCAATCTGTTGCATTTCCTGTACCATAGTAGATACCCTTGGTGTGGATATAAAGGTTAAAGTAATTGTTTGTAGCTTACCCTTCAAATTTGGTACAGATATGAAAAAACCAGCCTTACCATTTTTTAATCTAACTGATCCGTGTGGTTCGACAACAACCAAAAATACATTTCCTAAGATACAATCAATAGGAATGTCAGCAACAACAAATTTTAGTTTTATACAATATTCCTTGAAGCAGATAGAAGCCTAAGGAACTTCATATAACATATCTTTGTTTCCCAACACAATTACCTGTCTAAAATATTTTACCCAATATTTTGCAAGAATTAATTTTGAATTTAAGATATTGACATATGCTCCTAAGTCAATGAGGGTTTTTAGGGAAAACATCTCACCATTTATATAGATATCTAACATAACATGATGTTGTTGATATTGGATATTCATGAGTTGCATATGTCTAAAACCAACAGATTCATCTCTTTTTCCTTCAAAGATCTCTATATTTGGATTGCTAAAAATTTCTTCGTCTTCAGGTGATTTTCCTTTTTCTATTTCAGAGACTTTTGTTTTTAAGGAGGAGATCTCCTTCTTGAGATTATGAATCTCCTTGTTGATTTCTCCTAATGTTAAGGATCTAGATTTGGATTTTTTTTGGCTTCTTTAAAAGTCTCTTGTATTTCTTTCAAATGAGGCATCAAAAAATAATGCCTTAGATTCTGTTTTTGAAGCAGTCTTGCTACTGCTTTCTTGATTTTTATGCATAGTATTTAGAAAAGTTTCAAGTAAATTTTCTTTCATTTCATCTTCTGCTAGCGCTATGATATTGGCAAGTAATTTTGCTTCTTCTTCATTTATAGTTTGTGCCATGAGAACTTTTTATTTTTGTTTCATTTCAGAAAAAAAGTATTCTTCATCAGAGGAGCTTTCTGATTCAATATCTGAATCACAGTGGCAATCATCTGAATCAATAGAAAAACTTTATACTATAGAAAAAATTTTAAACTGTAGAAGATTAGAATCTTCTGAAATATTTACAATGTGGATACTTTTAAACAGAAAATCCCATGAGAAAACTGGTCACCTACAGTCTAGTGACTAGACGTAATTATTACACAGTGGATACTTTATGGATAAGCCCACTGGAACTATGATTATTCTCCCAAAGGAGTGGCCACTGGAAATCTTATTTTGGAATATCTAAACGAGTCCCAAGCTTTGGTATATATTCTTCGCATGATCATTGGTTTTCTTAGGATAATCTGATGTTTTATCTTGGTCATTACTAACTATTCATGATGTCTCTTCATGAATTAACCAAGAATTTGGCTATATGGGTAATTATTTAGATCTCCATTGTTTTTACAGGGACTATGCAAACATTCGGTTAAAAACCCACAAATCTCACATTCAATTTGGAAATTAGATTGGAAGAATAAAGGATCCATAGCTGTTTTATTCAATCCAGAATCATTCCACCATTGTTGAAGCCATTCGCATTGTCTTTGTCTCTGAGTAGTCTATGTTGCTCCAAACTTTACCCTTGTATAATGAAATTCTTCCTTTCTGTCTACATTCATGATATCCCACCATAACGTTTTGTAGTCAGTAAAGTTATAAATGGTATCTGGAAATATAATAGATGGATCACCCTACGGCCACATTTCAGGCATATCATACCATTTTGGCCACCTAGTCCTGTTTATGGCAAAGTACTTATGGAAAATCTTTCTTTGGTTACTTCCTTCTGTCCAAATCATATTTATATCATGAAAATTTTTACTTAAATATTCTTCGGCCAAATGTGAAGATAACATACTTCTATGATACACCATATCGTGTATCCATTTACTCCCCTTGGGATAGACTTTTCTCTCTGGTACTAAACGCTGTATGTTTGAATGAGATTGTAAATTTGCATCTAATACCTTTGTATTTCTTAACTACCATGTGGGTGTTGGGTATGTGTTATATTCTTTCCACGACTAAGCACGCGCAAGGGGGTAAGAGGGGGGGCGATAGCCCCCCCTATTGGGGTCCGGGGCAACGCCCCGGTGAAAATTTTTGGTCCTTAATTTCCATTGGGTGGTCTGCACCCATGGTTTTGTGCATGGTTTTGCACATTTTTTTGGGGTACGATGGTTTTTGGCCCTTGGTATTTTTGTAGATCCGGTCAAGGGAACTACGGTTATGTTCTAATCCAGTGTTAATGGATTAGGGTTCATATATGCTTCGACATGTATATATATGTGTTGTAACACTTAAAGGAATATAATGAAAAATCAAGCTAGTCTTCCCAATTTGGGATCCAAGGGAAAATCTCTGTGTTTATCTATTTTATGTTTTATGCTCTCGCTATTGTTTATTTTCTGTTACAAGATTCGTGTGTAGATAATTTCTTTTCAGGGTTAAAACCTACATTTGGTATTAGAGCGTTTCGGCTTCAAGGGGACGCCTTTGTTGCTGAGGGTTTTTTTCTCAGGCCTGAGGTAGACCCTGTTCAGTGGGAGATCTGCGGGATCGATTCTTGCGGTGAAAGAAGATGGCAAGCGGCGGAAAGATAGAGATCGAGAAATTTAATGGTCAGAGTTTTGAGTTGTGGAAGCTCAAGATGGAGGATCTGCTGGTGGATAAAGATCAGTGGATCATGGTAGATCCGGGTACTAAACCAATGACAATGTCAGATGAAGACTGGAAGAAGCTGGATCAGAAGGCAAATAACACAATACAATTATGTGTCTCAGATTCAATATTTTTGAATGTATCTGGGGAAGCTATGACGAAGACCTTGTGGGAAAAGATAGGGACTTTGTACCAATCTAAGTCTCTAGTGAATAAATTGTTCCTGAGGAAAAAGCTGTATAACCTGAGGATGAAGGATGGAGACTCGGTGACAGAGCATCTGAACGCCTTCAATACTGTGGTAAGTCAGCTGTCATCTGTTGATATTAAAATATTAGATGAAGATAAATGCATCAATTTGTTGTGTTCTCTACCAGACTCGTGGGACAGTCTAGTTATTGCAATAGGTAGCAATACAACTACCTTGAATTTTGATGACATTGTCTCAGCCTTGCTGTCGGAGGAAATGAGATAGAGAAATATGGAGGGTCAGAATGGAGATGCCTTATCTGTACGAGGAAGGTCCCAGAACAGAAACAAGAATAAGGTTTCGAGTGGGAGATCTAAATCTAGAGGGAGATCTAAATCTCCTGGAAAGTTTGTAAAGGTGTGCTGGAAATGCGGAAAGGAAGGCCACTACAAAAAGGAATGCAGATCTAAAGCTCCTGAGAAAGGAAAGGGATCTGATGAAGGTCCTTCTGCAGAGGCAAAAACCACCTCGGATGAAGGTGGGGATGTGTATTTGGCTTCTTCTTCAAATACACATGTAGATCATGATTCATGGTTGATTGACTCAGGTGCATCCTTTCACTCCACTCCCCATAGGGAGTGGTTCTGCGAGTATGAGAAATATGATGGTGGTGATGTATTCCTAGGGGATGATAGGAAGGCCAGAATTGTCGGACGTGGAAAGGTCAAGATGAAGCTACAAGGTGGAAGGATTAGAACATTTCCCGGTGTTCTGCATATTCCTGCATTGGACAAAAATCTGATTTCTGTAAGCAAGATGGATGATACAGGTGTAAAAACAGTGTTCGAGAAATATGCCTGCAGGATGGTTCAGGGAGCACTGGTATTAATGTGAGGAGTTCGGATTGGAACTCTGTACAAGCTACAAAGTGCTGCTATTGTTGATAGGTGCACTTGATTTTGTGGTTCACGAGTGGAGAGTGACCTAGCTGTCTCTGGAGAAAAGACCATGCTATGGTATTAAAGGCTTGGACATATTGGAGAGAAGGGCCTTCGGATACTGCATAGAAATGGTATGGTAGAAGGTATGTCTAATTGCTCTCTGGATTTCGATTTCTGTGAACATTGTGTATATGGGAAGCAGAATCGGGTGAGTTTTCCTTCTGGTGCTAAGAGGGCCAACAAGATATTAGAACTTGTGCACAATGATGTGTTTGGACATGTGTCAGTTCCATCACTGGGAAAGTCTGTGTACTATGTTTCATTTATAGATGAATTCTCAAGGAATACATGGATATATTTCTTGAGGAAGAAATCTAAAGTCTTTCACAGATTTAAAGAATTTAAGGCTCTGGTGGAAAACCAGACAGAGAAGAAGATAAAGGCGTTGATGACAGTTAATGGTGGGGAGTTCTGCAAGAAGGAATTTGAAGAGTTCTGTAAGAAGTGTGGTATAGCACGGAAAATTGGAGCGACGGAAAAAAGACTACATCATACACACCTCAACAAAATAGAGGTGCGAGAAGAATGAGCAAGTGATGGAAAGGTAAGAAAGCATGCTCGGTGGTACCGGAGTTAGGACAAGAATTAGAGGCGACGGTGGATACTACATGTTACTTAGTTAATAGATCACCTTCATCAGCGTTGGAGGATAAGACTCCACATGAGGTATGGACTGGTAAGAAACCCTCTCTTTCACATCTAAGGGTATTTGGATGTGATGCATATGTACATGTTCCAAAGGAGAAAATGACCAAGTTGGATAATAAATTTGAAAGGTGCATCTTTATTGGGTATAGGGATGGTTTAAAGGGTTACAAGCTTTGGAACCCAGAAACAAAGAAGGTTGTGTACAATCGAGATGTGGTGTTTAGAGAAGTGAAAGATGTTGTTAAACATGAAGTCCTACCAAAGGAACCTGAGAAGATAGAGTTTGAGCTAAAGGAGGATGAATCAGACTCTACAACAGAAGAAGACTCAGAAGATGAAGAGCCACAAACTCCAGCTTTGAGAAGATCGGTTCGGGAAAGAAGGCAACCAGAAAGGTATAGTCCATCTGCTTTCTGTTCAGGTTTTGCCTTAACTATAACTGACGATGAACCCAGAACTGTCAGGGAGGCAGTAGATTCAGAGGATGGAAAACTCTGGAAGGAGGCCATGGTTGATGAAATTGCATCCTTGCACAAAAACGATGCATGGGATCTGGTGGAGTTGCCGGCTGGAAGGAAGCCCATTGGGAGCAAATGGGTGTTTAAGAAGAAGATGAATGTAGAAGGCAAGGTGGAGAAATACAAAGCTCGGTTGGTAGCGAAAGGTTATTCCCAGGTGCCGGGAATTGATTTTGGTGATATTTTTTCTCCTGTCGCCAAAGTTACTTCTATTAGATTACTTTTATCTGTTGCTGCTGCATTTGATTTTGAGATAGAACAGATGGATGTGAAGACAACATTTCTTCACAGGGATCTAGAAGAGGAGATCTACATGACTTTAACTGAAACTTTATGGTGAAGGAGTAAGAAGAAGAACGTATGCAGGTTGAGAGTCTATATGGATTCTCAGTCTGAGATGTGGTATTAGAAATTTGATACCTATATACGGGAACTTGGCTTCACCAGAAGCAAGGAGGATCACTGTGTTTATTTTAAATTAATTGGTGACCGTGTTATTTATTTGGTCTTGTATGTGGATGATATGTTGTTGATTGGAAATGACAAAGAAATTATCGAAGATTTGAAGACCCAACTGTTCTCCAAATTCGACATGAAGGATCTTGGTGCTGCAAACTATATTTTGGGCATGGAAATTAAGAGAGATCGGGCAAAGAGGAAGCTTTGGTTAAACTAGAGGAAGTATGTCGAGACTATATTGCAGAGGTTAAATATGCAAGATAGTAAACCGGTGAATGTTCCTATTCCTGTAGGTGTAAAGCTGTATGCTGAACAGTGTCCCAAGACACAAGAAGAAGAGGAGGACATGTTTCGTGTTCCATATGCAAGTGCAGTGGGTAGCCTGATGTATGTAATGGTCTGTACTAGACCATACATTACACATGCAGTGGGAGTATTGAGCAGGTTTATGTCAAACCCAAGGAAGGAGCATTGGACAGTAGTGAAGCGGGTTTTCAGATATTTACGTGGCACTAGTGATTATGGCTTGTGCTACCAGGGAAGACCAAGATTGGAAATAATGTTGGACATTCGTGGTTTTTTTGATGTAGACTGGGCTGGAGATCTAGAAAATAGAAGATCTACAAGTGGATATGTGTTTAGCCTATTTGGAGGCGTAGTCAGTTGGATGAGTAAAAGACAGTCTGTAGTGCCTCTTTCAACTACGGAAGCAGAATACATAGCAGCCACTCATGCAAGCAAGGAAGAAATTTGGTTGCAGATATTGTGTTCAAGTATGGGGTTGGTACAACAAGCTATAAGGATAGACTGTGATAGCCAAAGTGCAATTTTCTTGGCTAAGAACCCTGCTTATCATTCAAAGACAAAGCACATTGATGTTCAATTTCACTTTGTTAGATATATGGTTGAGGATAAAAGGGTGTTGATGGTAAAGTTGGACACTTTGAAGAATGTTGCAGATGCATTGACAAAGTCTGTCAGCACTCAAAATTTCTCTTGGTGTAGAGAAACAATGGGTGTTGAAGAATTGGGCCAATGACTAAGCTCTCCTGTGGCCCCCTACGGAAAGAAAACAACAAGTGGGAGAATGTTGGGTATGTGTTATATTCTTTCCACAACTAAGGATGCGCGGGGGGGGGGGTAAGGGGAGACGGCCTTTTCTCAGTCGAGGGCCGCGCCTCGGTGAAAATTTTTGGTCCTTAATTTCCGGTGGGTGGTCCGCACCCATGGTTTTGTGCATGGTTTTGCACATGGTTTTGGGGTACGATGGTTTTCGGCCCCTGGTATTTTTGTAGATCTGGTCAAGGGAACTACGGTTATGTTCTAATCCAGGGTTAATGGATTAGGGTTCATATATCCTTCATCATGTATATATATGTGTTGTAACACTAAAAGGAATATAATGAAAAATCAAGCTGGTCGTCCCGATTTGGGATCCAGGGGAAAATCTCTGTGTTTATCTGTTTTATGTTTTATGCTCTCGCTATTGGTTATTTTCTGTTACAATATTCGTGTGTAGATAATTTCTGTTCACGATTAAAACCTACAGTGGGTTTCGAGTTTTGCAATATTCTTCCCAGTTATATTCTTCATGAATACTCCTCAAAGTCTCTGTTTGTTGGGAAGGATCCCATTCTGTTACTATTACCATGACAGTGCCTACATGAGTTAGGTACTCTCTACTTAAAAAATCAGGCAAGAAATTCTTTTCTCCTTTAATATGTTTGACATCGAAGTCGAAATTTGAAAATAGAGCCTGCCACCTTGCAAAATCAGCTTCACCTGGTTTCTTTATGTCTTTGTTAAGGACCTTTTTTAGTGCAGAGGCATCGGTCCTTAAAAAAAACTTTTTATGAATTAGGTGGATATCAAATTTGTCAATGCAATTCCATGTTGTTTTGACTTCTTTCTCTATAGTAGAATAGTTCTTATGAGACGGGCTCCAGGTTCTTATGACAAACTGGACAATTTTCTCTTCTCCTTCCTTCTTCTTCTTTAGTATTCCTCCCCATCCTATGTCGCTGGCATTTGTTTCAACAATTTTAAAGGAATCTTCATCAACAATATGAAGAATAGGGAGAGTTTTTACCTTAATTTTAATTCTTTTGATTGCTTCTGTATGTGTAGGAGACCATGGTTGTGGATGTTTCTGTAGTCTTTGGTTGAGTAATATCATGTCCTTGGCACAATCTTTATAAAAACTGCTTACATAATTTAGACAACCCAAAAATCTTTGTAATTGTGTTTTGTCAGTAATAACATCTGGGAATTTGTTAGCCAATTCCAAAGCATGCTTTTGTAGAGTGATCTGTCCATCTTTTATTATGTGTTCCAAAAATTTGATACTTGTTTGAAAGAGTTCAATCTTTTTCTTATTGAGCACCAGGCTATTGTGTTTGACTAATTGAACAAACCTTTGAACATGTTTAAAATGTTCATGGACATTTTTGGAAAAATAAATACATCATCAATATAGACCAATAGCCAATCAAAATAAGGTTTAAAGATGATATCCATGACTTTTTGGAACTTGGAAGGAGCATTCTTGAGCCCAAAAGGCATCACGTTCCATTCATGGTGTCTTGTTGGGACACTGAAAGCTGTTTTGAATTTATCTGATTCCTTTATTGCAACTTTCCAGAATCCATATTTCATATCAAATTTAGAAAACACCTTAGCCCCTGATATTCTTGCTATGAGATTTCCTTTATGGGGAATAGGATAAGTGTCATCTGCAAGAACAATGTTTAAGGGTCTGTAATTTATAACTAGTCTTGGAACTCCCCTTATCTGTTATGAATGTTTATTGACATAAAATCCATAATAGTTCCAAGGGCTGCTGGATTCCTTGATTAACCTTCTTTCTAATAAGCTTTCAATTTCGTTTTGACACAGATCTCTGTATTCTTTGTTCATTGGAATTGCTTGGCTTTTACATGGTTTTCCCTCATAATTTTCTCTATATGGAAATTCCACAAAATGTTGTTTTCTATGCCAAAAGGCAGTAGGTTCTTCAGCACAACATTCTCTTTCTATTTGTAATCTTAGGGTTGAGATTCTTTGCCTGATTATAAAAGTTTGAAGATAATCTCCTATTTTCATGGGGGTTTTTAGCTCCTTGAGCTCTTCTAATTTATTTTTTTCCTTTTCAATATGTTGCATTTCCTGTACTATAGTAGATACCCTTGGTGTGGATATAAAGGTTAAAGTAATTGTTTATAGATTACTCTTCAAATTTGGTACAGATATGAAAAAACCAACCTTACCATTTTTTAATCTAACTGATCCATGTGGTTCTACAGCAGCCAAAAATACATTTCCTAAGATACAACCAATAGGAATGTCAGCAACAACAAATTTTAGTTTTATACAATATTCCTTGAAGCAGATAGAAGCCTAAGGAACTTCATATAACAGATCTTTGTTTCCCAACACAATTACCTGTCTAAAATATTTTACCCAATATTTTGCAGGAATTACTTTTGAATTTAAGATATTGACATCTGCTCCTAAGTCAATGAGGGTTTTTAGGGAAAAAATCTCACCATTTATATAGATATCTAACATAACATGATGCTCTTGATATTGGATAGTCATGACTCGCATATCTCTAAAACCAACAGATTCATCTCTTTTTCCTTCAAAGATCTCTATATTTGGATTGCTAAAAATTTCTTCATCTTCAGGTGATTTTCCTTTTGCTATTTCAAAGACTTTTGTTTTTGAGGAGATCTCCTTCTTTAGATTATGAATCTCCTCGTTGATTTCTCCTCATGTTAAGGATCTAGCTTTGGATTGTTGTTGGCTTCTTTAAAAGGCTCTTATATTTCTTTCAAATGAGGCATCAACAAATAATGCCTTAGATTCTATTTTTGAAGCAGTCCTGCTACTGATTTCTTGATTTTTATGCATAGTATTTAGAAAAGTTTCAAGTAAATTTTCTTTCATTTCCTCTTCTGCTAGCGCTATGATATTGGAAAGTAATTTTTCTTCTTCATCATTTATAGTTTGTGCCATGAGAACTTTTTCATTTTGTTTCATTTCAGAAACAAAGTATTCTTCATCAGAGGAGCTTTCTGATTCAGTATCTGAATCACAGTGGCAATAATCTGAATATGTACAATTGCATTCATTCATATGCATATTTAATTCTTCTTCAGAATATTCTGAGGAAGAACTTTCTGAGGATTCTGAGATAGATTAGAGTTGTTGTTGTTGTATTTGTTCTCTGTGTGGGAGTCTTGGCCAGTTTTCTAACTTTTGGTTCTTGGAACCACATTTGAAACATGTGATTGACACCATGCTTTCGGTTTTTACTGTTGTTTTGTTCTTTGTTGCTTCAAAAGGATTTTTTCCCCTGTTCCTTTTAGATTCTTCTGCTTGAGGGTAGCGATTTAACTTATGTCCTTGTTGGCCACATAACCAACAAGTCAGTTTATTCCACTGATCTCTTTTTTTTTGTTTCTAGATGAACATCCTTAGGCTGATAATAACATGTCTTTGGAATATACTTGTAGTACCCTTTTCCGGGCCCTTTCTTTTTCCTTTGTGGATATTCTCTGTATCCTTGTCTTTTTGCTTTCTTGGCCTTCTTTTTAGCCTTTCTTATTTTCACTATGAGGTCATCTATGGATAGGCCATATTTGCTACAAATAGATTTGTTGTCTGGAAGTCTGGATAATTTCTGCAGTGATTTGTTAACTTTCATGCTTGTACATAGTCCTACAAGGACTCTGGTTATCATGCTATAAATTTCTCCCCAAGTAAAAGATTCAAAAGACATTTGGATAGCATCTTGTTGTCTGAGGTAATCAACAAATTTTAAAGGCAAGGTTGCCAAATAGACCTGTTTCCATACGATGTTTTTTCTATCCTTGACTTCATATATTATTTGGATATAATCCCTATGAAATTCTTCATACTGGGACATTTTATAGCATTTAAGGTTCATGAGAATCATAACATGCTTATTTGCAAGTTCAACTTCTCATCCACACCAATGTTCTAAAATAAATGAGGTCAATGCTCCAGTCATATTACTTTGTGGGCTTCCATCTGGATTATGAATAATATCTCCCCCTTCATCCTTCAAAATTTCATTTTCCATTTTTGTCACTAATTCTGGTGATGTTCCTGTTTCCCAGCATCTTAATAATGTTCCAGTAAAACAATGAATGATAGATTTACATGCTTCAACTTCATTTTTCCCTTTGAGACACATAATTTTATATTCTATGAACATTAAATCTATCATTTGCCTTATTTGGCCAACACTCAAGTTGTCTATATTCCATTCTCTGTTAGATTTAGGATGAAAGTTATGTGTTTCAGGGAGTTTACCTTTCCCACTAAGATCAGGTGCAGGATACCTGGTATATTGGCTTTGAAGAGGCTTATAGATGGGGAACGGATGTGGTTCTGAGCTTTCTGGTATTTTTAGTTCTTTAAACAAAGAAGAAAGGGTTATGGGCTCATATTTTTCTTCTGTTGTTTCTTTTGGAAAAAAGGAAGGGAAATTTATCAACAAGCTTGACAGGATGTTGGATATTTACAGATCTTTTGAAAAGATAAGAAACAAGAATGGGCTTAACTTTTGGAGCTATGTGCATTTTATCAAAATTTTCAGACAATTCTTTAATAAGTCCTTGAGTAGAATGCATCCCTATATTTATCTTCTTTTCAACATCTTCAATTTTTGACAGAGATTCTCTAATAAAACCTTTTAACATTGTACTGTAATAATTTACATCAGTCAGAGATCTATTAATGCTATTTACAGAGACTTGTAAACCATCAAATCTTTCTTTTACTTCTGTGGAATTTGCACAACTCATTTCTAATCATTTGACTGTTGTGTTAGCCCAATTTATCTGTTCATTGACTCTTTGTATCCTACCATCAATGCCAAGGGCATTATCATCTTTTATGACCAAAGGAGTAGCTTTGGCAATGTTTTGAGCTTCTCCTAAAATAATTCCTTTGTAAGGAGGAAAAGTGGTAGGAGTTTCAAGTTTATTGCCATTTGTAGCAGTCTAGGAATTTTTTGCTGAGGATGATTCAACATTTGTGGATTCTGACTTCTTTTTCCATTCATAAAAAGATATCCAAATATTTGTTTTTTCCATATAGGCCTTCCATTCTTGTGATAGGCTGACTTTCTCATGATTAGGCGTGATAATTCCAAAGATTTCAGACTCAGGGTGAGTATACGGATCCCAGTTTAACATATTCTTGATCCATTGAGTATCAATCTTATATTTCTCACATCCTTCCATTATCGAAAATAATTTGTACATCTCAGGCTTGGAAGGCTTCTTACAATCATTTGGAACAAAGTTGTTAAATCTGGATTGAGGAATTAGATCATCTATTTATTCTAAATACCCTAGACCATATTTAGGCATACCAAGAGGACGCATTTTACCAAAACTTTCTTTAAGCCGAGGGTCCTCGTTTTCCAAGGAAGGAAGTTCATGGATCATCATTATATGGTTATAATCACATGGGAATGGAATATCAGAACAATTTGGATTTGGACAAGGCTTTACAAAAGTTGTAGGAGGAGATTCTCCTATCCTAGGGTGATGATTTTGATGTATGACAGAATCTGCAAGACTGCTGAGATTAACTTTCTGATTGCAGCTTGGGCATATGACTTGTAAAGAGGCAAAATTCACTATGTGGGAATATTCAAATAAATCAAAGTGCTGACAATTTACAAATGGTGTAAAAGAACTGACAGTATCAACATATTGCGGATCTATATACATAGGTGAAGCTTTGCAGGCGATGTATAATCTTCTGCGATCTATGGTAGATCTTCTAGGAGAAGACACTACAGCGGATGAATGTCCTTCTTTGATATCAACAGAAGTAGTTCTCTGTATTTCTAGGGGTTTTTTATTATCAACAACTCAATGTTATGGGAACTTAAGTCTTCCCATTTGATAATCTAATGTTCTAATTTTTTATTTTGTGCATCATTTAGAACAACTACACTGGATTTTGATTCTCGAGTGTCGGAAACACCCACGAGTTTGGATAGCAATATTATTCCTTTTCTTCTTCATATAAAATCCAGTTGTTTGGATCTAAAGTTGTAGAATATCTTTGATATGCTCATCAAATGTGTAGACATAAAAGTTCGGGTAGCAATCAAAATAAACTTGTCCATTAGATAATGGAGAAATCATCGCTCATATTAAGGAATCTGAATACTTATTAAGAGTCATATCTCTAAAAAGTATTAAATACTCTTGACAAGAAAAAAATGCATTAATCAAAAGTCAAAAGTTTGTATGGAGGGGAAAGCTAAAGGAACATCTAATTGTTTTAGGATTTTTATTTTTTTTTTATTTTTTTTCGAATTTGAGGACACAATTTTTAGCGATATTGTAGTTTTTTTGTGTTTAATTTAAAATTTTCAATACATAAATGGATTTAGTGTCATGAAAATCTCTAGATTACTCAGATTATGTAGACTACACAATTCAAGCCTCTTACAATTCAAACAAATTTCAGGCAAAATTGACTAAAAAATACACCTATAAAACAACCAAAATTTCTAACAATTAGAATGAGCTAAAACTTGGAATAATAGAGAAATATAGTGTTCTAGATTAGCGATTAGTTGAAATTATAAGTCATATTTAGTTCTTTTCTCCTATTTATTTAGAATTGGTTCTAACTCCTGGACAGATCCGTAATCCTGAACATTCTGACTGATTGAATATAGTGTCCTGTGACTGATTGAATGTAGTGTCCTGTGTAGGCACTCTTTAGGTTGAGCTTGGCTCACATGAGAGATGCTCATTTCCTCTATTTTTGTCTCCCCTAAATTTAAATTTTTGTTCGTGTCAGAGGGGGACATGAGAGGCTTGTGCGTGGTTTCGGTTAAGTTAGGGCCAGAGAGGTTGTTGTTAGCACGAAGGATATTTTATGAAAGCGTTGTTAGCAGACCTGCCATCTAGCTATACCATTGATCGCAAAAAATGAGGAAAAATGCATTGCACCGTGTCAATTTGGAAGGAGCCCGTTGTGTTTTTTAAATCCATTTGAGCGTGCCAACCATGGAGAGTAGCATTGATATGCTCATTTATTTAGTGTTTGGAGAAGGTTGAGCCAAGCATGAATTACATTTGTTTCAAGAGTTCGAGATTGTTGTTGGGAGGCTGAATTTCCTCCTACTCTTAGAGGCCGAAATATACTCCTTTGACAGATCTAAAGGCCAAATTTCCTCCTACTCCTCGGCTACAATGAGATTGGGCATCTTTTCTCATTATAATTTTCACAGTGAGATTGGGCCGGCGGAGGTGTGTAGCGAGCTTTCCATGGAGGTTGTGGCGAGCTTCCGATCTGTGTCAGTGTGAGAAAATTCACTCAACCAACGTGAGGAAATCCACGCGTGTTAAGGCAGCGTCGGGAAACAGTGACCAACATTGACAGTCTCGAATCTAGATCCTCACAGGTAGATCCGATTCTCACTGTGAGCCTACTGATCTGTGCCAGTGAGAGGAGGAATTAAATAATTGTGAGAAGGCTGGAGGTAAAATTGCTAAATATAAGTACAAGTTTGGTTGATCATTGTTTTTGTTGGAGAGCAGAGATTAGCATTGAGTCTTGTCGAAAGGCGCGGGTCATGGGTGCAAGTGAGCCATGCGGCGTCTCCAACCTCAGTTTAGTGCGAT
>CM076578.1:1161882741-1162090808 GCA_034641835.2 Pinus albicaulis | reverse complement strand
AACTTTTTTATTTCATCTTGATATTCTGTCAACAACTCAGCAACCTTGCCGACAGTATCATCATCCCAGTAGTCTCCAATATTTGCTAACTTGGATTGTTCTTCAGTACCAATATTTACCTGTCTTAACCTTAATGGTTTTGTCACATCCATCGAAGTAATGGAATGCCCAACCACTACACGCTGGCCTTTAGATTCATAGATCATAACCTTCTTGGGATCCTCATCGTTTTCTTCTACTGTCAGGTTTTTGAAATTCACAATGGCATTCATCTGCACGTCCCAAGTTGGTGGTGCGCACTCAATTATAGGCTTAGTGGAATCAAAGATGACTTCTTGAATATTATTCAAAGCTTGACCAATCTTTTCAAATTCACTTTCAAAGCTAAAGGTAAGAATAAAACTATCTATCAGCGTAGACCATTCTCTCACGCCTCTGCGCAGCTCTGTTTCCAGGTACCATTTAGTTGGCACCTTTCCCAATGTATGAAAGAACATATGAACCCATTCAGGCCTTGGTGCTATACCCCATACCTAATTCCACTTGGCCAGATGTTTGCACAGATCTCCCTTGCCAGAGCATAAGTCCTCTTCTTTAATGATTGGGTGTTCAAATGAGAGCCACATCATTTGTGCACATTCCTCCCAATATCCCATATTCTCCTTATGTGTTTCCCACCATATTGTTGTAGTAGCGTGCAAGCCAATATCAAAATCATGGAACCTCCATGCTACTGGCACAATCCTTTCCAGTTCTCCCTTGAACATGTTTACATCAGTTGAGCCATCATAATGTGAGAAATCACATACCACGGATGTTATGAAACGCAGAGCGTGGGTCATGCGATTACAGTGTAGTGCAGACACCTCATGCACTTTGTTCTGACAATTATCTAGTTCTTGTTCAAAGTCTGAAAATCAAGAACTAGCCTTCTCCCATTTAAGATTCCCATCTGCTATCGGATTAATCGAATCTTCTTCGCGCAAAGTTAGCTTGTAAATTTGATCAATTTCATCCTCAGTGCACACTGGTTCAGTATACCTTTGACCTTCTGCAGGATCTAGAGGAATGATGACCCGAACTCCATTATTCTCAAATTCCATTCTTAATTTCTTCAAATTGATAACACCATCCATTTCAATGGCCCAATCCACTCCTAGCAGTGCAGGATAGGGATCAGTATCATGTAAAATCTGTATGACCTCAAAGTCTGCCAATACCTTAACACCTTCTATATCGACCACAACCTTTGACAATCTCCCCACAGGGATGATCTTCTGTTGGTTAGCCATGCGCATTTGGATAGTAGACCATTCTAGCTTTGGTTCTCCCATTCGTTTCCATTTTTTTACAGGAAGAACATTAGCATCTGATCCCAAATATAGAATGACTTGGTCCATTTCATAAGCACCAATCTGCGCAGTAAAATGCATCTCCCTACCCATTCTCTTCTTGTTCTTATAGATTTTTTTGATTGCGCGTTGTTCAACCATAGGCTGTTCCTTTTCTGCGAAATTTTCTATTAATGCCTGAAAATTTTCAACAACCTTTTTGTTGCGCAACAAATTTATGCATGCTTGTAAGAATGGCTTAATATCTTCTTCTCCTCTAACTCCTTTCATTTTTCTACCATTTGTTGAAGTATCTCATGCTGTGAAATCTTTCCTTGCTTCAATAAAGGTTTCTTTTGCGCGCTAAGGATTAATGCCTTCTTTATTTTCAAGTGTTTTTGGATGCATACATTAGTGGTAGGTTGCTTCCCTTTATCTTCATTGGTAGCCACACCACTCCTGGTAACTATATTTACACATGGATCTTCCTCTCGAGTTTCAGCGTGAATCATTTGAAGGTTCTATGTTGGAGTCTTCTTTTCCTGCATTTTAGCAATCAAGACCGGACAATATTCTATAACATGATCAAATTGTCTACAGTACCTACAAAATTATCGTGATGGATTCAGACAGTCACATGTATAATGACTAACATCACCACAGTTATAACATGTCACTTGTTATATTCCTCGACCAGTTGATCCACCTCCTTGACCTCGTCCTCTACCTCAGAATCCTCCGTGCCCAGAAGGGGATGCTGGTGATGTAGGCTCAATCTACATTCTGTAGATCTCATCTTAATCCATCATATCATAGGTCCGAAAATGCTACTCATCATGCCCTAATGATGAACAAAACTTGCAAAATGGCTGCTGTAAGTTAGGTTGATATTTTCCAACCCTTGGGCAAGAATTTGCATCATGCAATCTAGCAATCTAACATATAGTACACCATACAGGCCTCTTCAATGGACTAGGGCCTCCAACATTCCTATAACTATTAAAAGCAGGACACTGGTATTTTTGATGCCCAGAAGCTTTGCACTTTATACACCAGACCTATGCGCAAACCTGCTTGCCTTTGTCCTAGTGTAGACTTTGAATTTCCAGGTGCATAGCCTCCAACCGACTCTGAATTTGTTGAGTTCCCAGTGCAACAAGTGTTGGGGTAGCTTCCAACTTCATTGCAAACTCTATAGCCTTAGCTTGGGTAGCAATATTTTTCTGACCTAATGGTTGGCGTAGATGCGAGAAAAACATAGAAATGCACCATTCTTTATGCTGAGTATCATCAATCATTAATCCACCATCTCTGATGGTGCACTTCATTCTTTGAACAACCTCCCATATAGATTCATTAGGTTCTTGAAGGATATCCTTCATCTCTGTCACCAGTTGTGCGTATGATTTAGGTTTCTTAAATTTCTCTTTTAGGGTTGCTTTAATAACTTCTAGAGTGTCATTAGGGTTTTCTTGTGCATACCTAATGTACCAGTCCAATGCGTGACCTTGAAATGAAGTAGCGAGCTGCGCTTTTATGATATCAATATTGTTAACTTGCTGAGCCTGCCATATGGCCTCAGTTACAAAACAAAAGTGATTAGTGTCCTCATTTCCAATGCCTTTGAAATTAGGTAACTTCATGGATGCAACCATATCTACTTCAGGAGGGGGTGGAGCTGGAGATGGACTGTGCAGCAGGGTAGGTGATCGACAATGCGAGCTTAGAAGTGGATTGGATGGAGTGGGAAACAAATTCAAGGGCTTCTGATATGACGAGATTTATTCTTCAGAGTCACTCGAGCTAGTAGTTTCTGGTTTAGGTTCACTATCAAATATAGGCTTCAGAGGGATATAAATGACTTCTTCAGAGTCTTCTCAGTAAATTATTCCACTGCACGTAATTGATCCTATTTGATGCATTCAAGAAGTATGTTCACACCGATAGCCATTTTCACACAATAACATTTTTAGTAATAATTTCAATGAGCACTGAAACTTACCTCTAGAACCTCTGAAAAACCTCCTTTCAGCTTCAGAATATGACACAAATTGGTCAACAAAAAATTCTGTCACAAATACGTCCAGAAGGCGATCCAATGATCTACCACGCGGGTGATCTTATTATAAAATTTCTCTACTTGCTGGATCAATTCATGAGTACATTCAGTGACTACGTCATCTTTTATGAAGTGATGGAACTCAGCCAAGCACGACAACCACTCGTGTTGTTCGTGCGCAAATGAACATAAGAAAATTTCGTGTACTTCAATATAAATATACTTATGTACCCACTGTTCGTCGGTAAATTTAGTGCTTTTATTCCCTTGCAACGTAATTCAAGGTTTTCTCTATCCAACCAGTCTTGTAATTCATTGTGCAATGGATGCCACAACATCAAATCTCCCTCAAAATGATGATCTCGGTCCTGGAAACGGAACCAATTTTTGGCTTGAGGGTTCCTGACCCAAGTTCAGAGTTTATGGATAAGCCAACAAACCCTCCAACTACTAGCCATTTCTACAATGATTTGCTTGCACAGATCAAAGTCTCACCCAAAGCAGTATGGGGGGATGTTGGAACCAAGTTTCTGAACCCTGAGAGAGAATTTAATGAAGTGGTCCTCGGCAAAACCCTAATTTCTCTTGCACAGCTGTGCGTGGTGAATTATAACAGAATTTTAGATGTTTGCATAATCATTCACAGAATACACAGAAGTACTTGTCTTAGATAATAAATCAGAACCAAATCTTGACCTAATCACTGTAATCAGATGTGCGCAGTAACTTATAATAGAAACACAGAGATAGTATCATAGAAATAGGGTTTGCTTCAGCGTAGACAACAGTTCAGAACCAGATCTCAATCCTACTTAGCAGAATTCAATATTCATGCATAAACATATAAATTAGCTGTGCGCATTCATCAATAAGCAAATAGATAGTGTGATCTCGTCAAAGCATAAATAGTAAGCATAAACAACAATTATACACATAACATGGAGAATTCACCAAAACTGTTCCTTCTATTAATTCTTCTAATCTGTCAATACATCAGCTTTTCCTTCGAAAACCCTTACAAAACCCTTACAATTCCTTCCATGCACATAGCCAGGACTAGGTCTCCGCGCACATAGCCAGCAGGAGCCTTTTACCCAACCCAAAAACCCTTACATATGCAGATATTATCTGAATATCAATATCCCATTAACTTAATTGAACTACTTAGCTTAGAAAAATGTTATCTATTTATAATACACCTAATGCGCAGATACTATAGTCTCAAACCATGGTTTGAGACCCATAGTTTACATTTAGGCTTAAATATATCCAAAATTGGGGTAAAATTCCCTTTGACTACCCCTACGCAGTGTGCACATACAAATATGCAAAAAAGAGCATTGAAACTTGTGCCTCAGGGGACCCCGCTCCAACACCAACAAAATCAATTTGTAATTTGATTAGGGGATTTCAGTCTCCTTTTAGGTAGTAGCTTGAAAAGCAACAAGTTGTAGGTTGTAGCCTGTAGAAGTGATTTAGAATTATGCAGGAAAACAATAAAATACATAAATACACATAACCACAGAGATGCAACAGAAATAAAACTTCATCTCATTGATATGAAATAAGTAAAATATGCTTACAGACATAATGGAAATAAACTAGCTAGGGTGTTGGTAGCTTATCTTTGAAAAGATATGTGGTGGCTACACGCCCATGAACTATGTTACAATGAGGCTTAAGGGCCTTTTTATTATTGAAAAGCATAGGAAAACCCTAAACAACCAAAACCCTAACCCCAGAAGATGAAACACCAAGATTTTGTGGGCCTCATTGGGGTTAGTTGGGCAGTCAAATTCCCAGGTTCATAATGATATGAATGGAGTATGTTAGTGTTGCTATGCTAATTACTCTTTCAGATTCTGAATTCAATTTTTTATGTGTGCTTAAGGGTTCAAGTTCTCTTGCAAATTATCAAGTCTCATGAGTGTTTTTCATGTTGATTTAATGAAAAATTTAACATAAAAACAAAGGCTGAACATCATCAAATAAATTACAGAACATCACCATACAACACATAAACACATGTATTTGATGAAGGAGTTCACTCCTCCTGGGTTACATCTCCTTGGTCCAGCTTCCATGGCTTGGGCCTCTATATTATGCTCATATTGACAAATTAACCTATTTTCAATGCTCTTTTGCTCCTGTAACCTACACCAATGAGTCCAGAATGCCCAAAAATGGTCATTTAGCCTCTTTCTGCACCTCAATTGTTAGAGAAATCCAAAATTTATGACCATTTACATTTTCTCCACTATTTTAGGCCCTAAATTAGCTAACTGGAGCTAAACTAGCAGTCTCCGCCGAAACTGGGGGTCCACAAACTTAATCTGCCATTAAGTTAAGTAACAGTGTTTAGCGCTAAACCTGCTCTTAAAATAACCCTACATTAATATGTGGATTAGGCGCAATAAGTACATGGTTTAAGGTTAATTAAACATGTTTAATGTGTTAAATCTGCTTTACTGTTTTCCCCGTCGATGGTCTCGTGCTGAAGGTCATGTGATTCGGGCACTGGCCCCCTCTCCCCCCGCCATATTACATAGTAAACTTTTAATATATGTGATAGCCCTTAGCTATTAGAACCATCATGTGGTAAGTTGGTAATGCGTGGCACTAGCTAGTGGGAGGTCACAAGGCCGAATCTTAGCGCCTCCGCCCCGACTTAAGCAAAAATTTTACTCCACTCTGCAACCATGGCGGGGCACGTGGCGCCCCCAGGCTGCACCACATGCCCTCACCCAATTTTCCCAACTTTGAACCAATAACATTTCACCACATAACCCAGAAATTCGACCAATGCCATGCTGGCACTTGGCAGTTCACCTTTGACTGGAGGAAAATTCCAAAATCGACCTTGCACTGTTGACTGGGCACTTGTCTGTTATTTTTTTTAATTTTCCATGTTTAGAAAAGCGGAAAAAACTCGATTCCGGGAGCATACATAGTCCATTTTCCATGAAATGAGGTGTGCTGGAATTAGAACGACAAGCACTTTGCGGTCATTCAAGTTCTGAGCCATTATGAGAACTTTTACTTTTTAGCATAAAACTGAGCCCTTGATCATTCCTCCCCACTGGAAGCTTTTGGACCCCAAAATATCATTTTCAGTTGCTGAAAAATTGAGGGTACAGTTCCCTTACCTTCCCAATCTCAAGCAATTTTGACTTTGAAGGATTTGTTCCTTTAAGCCCCACTCGAAGATAGTCGACACTTCCACTTGTCGATGTCCTTGTCCTCCTGTCAAGTATGGTGTCTTGCTGTAGCTTAACAAAGAAATCTGGAGAAAAATATTCAATAGATGGCAACTGAACATTCTCTCCTTGATCTTCAATCAAAGGAGGCTCATACAATCTCAAATTTTCAACAGTAACAACTGAATAAATTTGCATGTATGAAGGCAAATCAAGTTTGAAGGCATTGTTACCAATCTTTTCTAGAATTTTGAAAGGACCATAATGGATTAGTTTAAACTTTTTCCCTTCTCCTTGAAGCCTTTCCTTGCTAATGTGAAGCCAAAATTCATCACCAACTTGAAACTTATGATCCACCCAATGTTTTTCATGCCTTTCTTTGTACTTGCCTTGAATTTTCTCTAGTATATCTTGCACTGTTTGATTAATAAACTGAATTTTCTCTATGAATTTCTTTGCTTTATCTATGTCGCTATGTCCATCGATAGCTACATCTTTCCCAAAGATGAAATCCAATGGCGACTTTCACTAGTAACCAAGACATGCCTCAAATGACGATGTTTGAGTAGAGGAATGTTTTACATGGTTGTAAGCATGCTGAATTTAATGCAACTGTTCATCCCACAACTTAGGATGTTTGCTAGAATATCCTTGAAGAAGATGAATGACTATTTTGTTGACCACCTCGGTTTGACCATTTGTTTGCAGATGAAAGGATATACTCTTCTTCAACTTAGTTTCCATCAAGTTCCACAAACTTGACCAAAATTTCCCAACAAATCGAGAATCTGATCACTTACAATAGATGTAGCCAACCCAAAACGAACCTAAACATTTTGAAAGAAAAGATGAGTTGTTTGTTCAGCTGTAACTTTCTTTTTACATGGCATCGAAATACACATTTTTCTTAACCTATCCACAACTACATACAAATAATCATGACCTCTTTTCAACAAAGGAAGACCTCCTACAAAATCCATAGAAATAATCTCCCATGGACTTGAAGGAACCGAGAGTGGTGTGTAAAATCCTAACTTCTTATTACTAGGATTACTGACTACACATAAATAACAACATTTAATAAAACATGACACACTTTCAAACATACGAGGCCAATAAAAATACCTCTAAAGATTTTCCATTGTTTTTCTTACACCAAAATGTCCCACAATAAGAGAAGTGTGTGCTTCCCTTATGAAATTCACTCTCTTATCTTGTGGAATACAAAGCTTACCCAAATGATACAGCAAGTTATTATGAACATGATAATCTAATTCCTCAACTTGGCGACCTTGACTCAAGTTTGCATAAACATATTGAAAGTCATTGCCAAATGCATATTGTTCAATGTAACTTTCATGTAAAAAATAAGTATTCTTGAGTAAAGTAGTTGCATTAATAATAGGCCTAGAAATAATATCAACAACCTTGTTGTATATACCTTTCTTTACCTGATGACCAAGTGGAATTGCTGCAAGAATCCCATACATCGAAAGTGCCTTGACTATTGCAATTTAGTTTGTGATTTCAAGTATTACAATGGTTGATGATCGGTGTGAATGATGGTTTCCTTTCCCATCAAATAATGTTTCCATTTATTCACACTTTGAAACAACGCATATAACTCCTTATCATATGTAGGATAATTTATCACTGCACCATTAAAAATTTCTGAATGGAATGAAATAGGCTTACCATGTTGTAAAAGGACTGTGCCCATGGCATAGTCACTTGTATCTGTTTGAATTTCAAAGGGTTGTCTCAAGTCTAGTAATGCTAATATTGGGGCTGAACTGATCTTCTCTTCAAAGCATCAAATGATTTTTGTTGATTTCCTCCCCACTGGAAGACTTTCTTAATACTAGTCAATGCATGTAACGAATTCGCGATAGAGGAAAAACTAGCAATGAACTTCCTCCAATACTGTGTTGCTCCTAGAAAAATTCTTACCTCCGTGACTGAATTGTGTGTAGGCCAATTCACAATGACCTCAACTTTAGAGGGGTCTATCTTCAACTCACCTCCTCCAACGATATGTCCCAAATACACTAAAGAAGTTTACCAAATTCGTATTTTGACATCTTTAAAAACAATTGTTCTTTTCTCAAGACATCAAGCACCTTGCTGACATGCATGACATGTTATTCTCATGATTTTATGAATATCAAAATATCATCTAAGTAGAAAATGACAAACTCATCTAGAAATGGTCTCAACACATCGTTCATAACTCTCATGAAAGTAGCTGGAGCATTGCAAAGACCAAAAGGCATAACAAGCCACTAAAACAATCCTTGTTTAGTTTTAAATGTGGTCTTCAATATATCCTCTTCAGCTATTCTAACTTGATGATAACCACTTCTTAAATCTAAATTAGTGAAATAATTTGCATACCTCAATTTATCAAGAAAATTATCAATCCTTGGAAGGAGATATTGATTCTTTATCATGATTTTGTTGAGTACACGAAAATTCACACACATGCGCCATGTTCCATCCTTCTTGGGAACCAATACAATCGGTGAACCACATGGCGAGATAGATGGATGAATGGTACCTTTATTCAACAATTCTTGGATTTTCTTCTTTATTTATGCACTTTCCATTATCAACATGTGATACATGCCTATGTTAGGGAGTGGAACATCCTGCTGTAGTTGTATCTCATGATGGATTCCCCTCTTGGGAGGTAACCCGTTTGGCCCTTGAAACATCTCGCCATGATGAATTACCACATCAAACAAATCATATTTTAATCTATCATCACAACCATCAAAAGATTCAAAATCATTATCATTTTTTTGTTTGATCATAAGAAACACAAAGTTTTTGCTTGAGTTTACTAGTCTCTTCATTTTCCCAGCATTAACCAAAGAGAGGTTTAGCTTTTTGTGATGATCTCTCACAATATATTCCACTCCATCTTTGAACAAGTGGTACTTGTTCTCATGGCGATAGAATACTGCTTTCCTGTCATAGAGATATGGACTACCCAAAACAATTACTGATTTGTCAAGCGGTACAACATCTAATTCAACTTCATTAATGAAGTTTACGCTAATTGCAAACCGAAAAATGCATTTTATTGTAACCTGTAAATTTGTATACTTGGTTATCCAACCCAAAGGGTATGTCTTATGATGAGGTAAGGTTTCAAGATTCAACTTCTTGACAAATTCTTTAGATATTAGGTTCACTTGAGACCCATTATCAAATAGTGTGTCAATTTTTGTATGTTTTGAGATCACCCTTACATGAAACAACTATATTCTTGTTTCTTCACTTGGAGTGTTATTGTGAAAATTTTAGGAACTAGTACTTTCTATGGCTTCTTTTCCCTTTGTGACCATGGCTGCAATTTTAGTCTCATCTCTTGAATCAGATCCAAGATCTTGATGTGTCGTAGCATTTGTCTTTTGTTTCCCCTTATTGTTGAATTTCTTAGGCCTCAATTCTGGATCAAGTTTCCAACAGTGGGCTTCATCATGACCCTCTTTGGAACAATGAGTACATGTGGTTATCTCCTCTTCTTTCTTAATGGATGCATTCTTCTTTTGTTTACCCTTGAAACCCTTTCCTTTTTCACCACCCTTGAATGATTTCTTTTTACCCTCATCGTGTACATTTTCCCCTCTTGCCTCAAGGTGTGTAGCTTGCATACAAATTATCCAAGTGGATATTGGTGTTCACCTGCCTATTCCACTTGGGGCCCCACCATTGTCTCTTTTAGTTTTTCAGTTTTGGCACAACTTACTATTTTTAGCAGTTTTTCGGGTCCTGAATTTTTAGGTCCTGAACTTCCGGAGCCGTTTTGAGGCCCTAAACGACGTTTTTGGGAAAACGAGGAGCAACATGGTTTCATGGACTGATGTTGCTCACTAAAAATTTGTATTCCTTGGATATATATTTCCAACGAGGTATGGTTCACGTCAAACGGAGATTGTATGCCAAAGTTACGTCCCCGGGAAGTTGAAACACCAATTTACCCAAACAGGGCCCATAGTTTTGGCGCTTCATCTCCTAGGGTTAGGGTTTTGGATGTTTAAGGTTTTCCATTGTTTCTAAATAATAAATAGGGTCTTTAAGCTCTTATCAGAACTTGAAGTTCGCAGGCTCAGAGCCGCCACATCCCCCTCGAGGATGGCCACCGCCGCCCTAGCTAGTTTATTTCTATTCGGTCTGTAAGCAAATTTCAGTTCTTTGATATTAATGAAATGAAGTGTTATTTCCGCTGCATATTTGTATTTATGAATCATGTGTATTCTATTGCTCTGATAACCGGCTCTGGGCAGCATCGTAGCGCCGGCCTCGCTTTTTCTCGATCCTTCTTTGCATGTCCCCAACGAGGCCTGGGTACAAGGAGTTGGGGGCCCGACTTGGTGGAGCCTTTGCAAGATCGTAAAACCCCGACTTCGACGCCCATGGGGGATGAAAAGAAAGATGAGGGAGCAGGAGATCCTATCAAAATATTGCTCGAGGAGGCCCTCGAAAAAAAAAGGAACGCGATGATGGATAACTTTGCCCAGATCCTTCAACGACTGCCCACTGGCGGCACATATGCATCCAACAGCCACTCTGGAGGTGCGACTCCCTTTAAGGTACAAGTAAATTTTGACATTCCCATATTTGAGGGTCAAATTGATGTAGATGTCGTAGATAGATGGTTGAATCTATTAGAAGGATATTTCTTGGTTCATGACTTTTTCGACCGAGAGAAGATTATTTTTCACTCCTCAAAGCTACCCCCCATGTCAAGGATTGGTGCGAAACCTACTGTGAGAAAAAGGACGAGAAAAAACCCTCTCTGTTCTCGGCCGTACCCACTTGGAATTCTTTCCGAGACACCATAAAGGAACAATAATATCCCATGGGGAGCTATGAGGACAAGTACATACAATGGACCACGCTGCGACAACAAAGGGATCAAGATGTGCATGAGTTGACGAATCTGTTCCATATCCTGTGCATAAAGTTGGGTATCAAAGAGTCAGAGAAACATCTGGTGCTAAAGTATCGTAGTTGTCTGCATAGATAAATTTAGGAGGAAATGGAGTTCCTCGACATCTCCTCGCTTGGTATAGCATACCGGTATGCTGCCAAGATTGAGCAAAAATTCAAACAGAAGAAGCGAGACTTTGGATCTGCAAATCAAAAGCAAGGGAAAGGTGCTCCCAAACCGTAGAACAAAGGACAGAGCCAAGGCATGGCGGCTCAAGACAACCTGTCAAAGCCACAAGAAAATAATAACACCGCAAAGCCAAAGAAGGACACGGGAAAGTGGTGTGAGTTCCATAAGAGCTCCACTCATAACACGAGTGAGTGTCGGGCCAAGCAATCGCTGGTGGTCAAGATGAGGGCTTCTGAGTCAGATGCATACTCCAACTCTGAATCAGAACCTGACAAGGGGAATGAAAAATGGAAACATATTATTGATGTGGAGCCCAACGCCATTGTTTCCACTACAAAGATCCAGAAGGAGGAATCGGAAGATCCAGAGGAGGAGGAACGTCTCTTCCACTCCCACATGTGGATAAAGGGCTCCCCGGTAGTTCATTGTCGACAATGGGAGCCAAAAGAACCTCATTTCAGTAGACTCCATGAAGCAGTTGGGCTTGCTGACCATAGCTCACCCACATCCATACACCATTGGGTGGCTTCACCAAGGACGAGATCTCCGCATCAGCCAGCAGTGTTGCCTTCCCTATAGCATCAAGCCCTTCACGGATGAGGTATTATGTGACATTGATCCTATTGATGTTTCTGATGTATTATTAGGAAAACCATACTTGTGGAAGTGTCATGCTGTGTATGAGTCTCAGCCTTGCACTGTTATTGTTACTTTGGGAAATAAGTTGTACAGGATACCAGAGGTACCACCTCCTGCCGCTATCTCTTTGGTTATTGCAAAACAATGCAGTAAGCTCATTTTCCAAACCAGGAAATTCATTTTCCTGATGATCCACCCCCAGGGCAAGAAGAATATTGTGGCCACGACCTCTAGACAAAGCTCCTCTGCATGACAACAACAAATGGACAAGGTTGTGGAGGAGTACGGGGACATCTTCACCTCACCCACAGGGGTTCCTCTGCACTGTCAGGTCAAGCACCCGATTGATCTGACCCCAGGTGCGCCGCTACCTAATGGACCGATCTATCAGTGCTCTGTTCTGGAGAACGATGAAATCAAGAGGCAGATTCAGGAGATGTTGCAGAAAGGTCACATCCAACCAAGTTCATTGCCCTGTGGGAGCCTGATCGTGTTGGTACAGAAGAAGGATGGGACATGGAGACTCTGTATTGACTATCAGGCGTTGAACAAGATCACTGTCCGGAATAGGTACCCAATCCCATGGATTGATGAACTTCTGGACCAACTCAAAGGGGTGAAATTTCAGCAAGATCGACTTGAAGTCTGGGTATCACCAGGTACCAATCGAACCCTATGATGTGTGGAAGACTGCCTTCAAAGCCAAAGAAGGCCTTTTCGAATGGCTGGTCATGCCTTTCGGGTTGAAAAATGCTCCCACAACCTTCATGAGGTTGATGGAAGACATCTTGCAGCCATTCACCAACTCATTTGTAGTGGTGTACTTGGATGACATTCTGATCTTCAGCCAGACTTAGGAAGAGCACCTCCACCACATCCGACAAGTCCTCCAAACACTGAGGCAACACAAGTTGTGTGCCAAGTTGGAGAAGTGCACTTTTGGAATGACCCAGGTTCAATATCTTGGATACATTATTGATGAAAGGGGGGTGCATGTGGATCCAACCAAGATCCAAGTCATTCGGGATTGGCCAGCCCCAACCACTATAACATAGCTTCACAACTTTATGGATCTTGATAATTTCTACCGTAGGTTCATGTTGGGATTCTCTCATATCACTTGCCCCTTGAGTCAAGTCACCAAGGGAGGAGCGAGAGAAAAATTCTTTTGGTCGAAATCTCAACAGAAGGCATTCACAGAATTGAAAAATTGCCTCTATTCTGCCCCAGTGGTCACATTACCAGACTAGAAACAACCATTTGAGATTGAGACAGATGCCTCTGACTATGCTATTGGGGCAATTATTACTCAACAGGGACATCCAGTGGCATATCACAGTGAGACATTGTCTGACACAGTCTGCAAGTATCCCACTTATGACAAAGAAATGTATTCCATTGTGCAAGCTTGTCAACAATGGAAGCATTACATTTTGGGGAAGGAAACAATCATCCACACAGACCACTGGCCCCTGCAGTTCATACAGACACAAGGGAAGTTGCAGAATGATCGCCATCAGAAGTGGTCCACATATCTACAATAGTTTCATTTGAAAATCAAGTACAAGAAGGGTAGCACCAATAATGTTGCAGACTTCCTGAATCGACCACCGATCGTGGCACTCAGAATTTGACCATACATACAAGGCTCTCTTGGGGGGTACGCAAGTTCCAAATTTTCACCTCCAAGATGCACTTTTATATCACCTGGGACACCTTTGTGTTCCTTCAAGTGAGCGTGCCAAGATGATATGGGAAGCACACTACAGTCGAGTCGCTGGGCATTTCGGGGTCGAGAAAACAGTAGCGGTACTGCAGAAGTATTTCTATTGGCTGAACCTTCGAAAGGATGTCGGGAAGCACATCAGATCTTGCACTACTTGTGCCATTGCGCCAAACCGACCATCAAGAAGCAAGGCCTATATACTCTGCTACCTACCCCTAGTCGACCCTGGGAATCCATCTCCATGGATTACATGTCGGGCCTACCTTCTACTAAGCATGGAAATGACTGTGTTTTCGTGGTCGTCGACATATTCTCAAAGATGGCCATTAGGGCGGCCTGCAAGAAGAATATCACAACAGAAGCCACTGCTAAAATATTCTTTGAACGAGTGTGGGTGCACTTTGGGATCCCACAGTCTATCATATCAGATCGGGATAGTAGGTTCCTCAGCACATTTTGGTCCAGCCTTTGGTCAATGCTAGAAACCAAGCTCACCAAGTCCACAGCTTTCCATCCCGAAATAGATGGCCAGACAGAGGTCGTCAACAGAATGATTGTACACATTCCGCGCATGTACAATTTAAAGAATCCATGCACATGGGACGAGAGCCTCCCTTATGTACAACATAGTTATAACCGGGCTCTCCACAACTCAACTGGCCACAACCCCTTTCAGGTGGGCTTGGGATTCCAGCCATTATGTCCCATTGACGTAGCCATGCCAATTGCGGCTACTCAGGCCGATTCGGCTGATGTCCAGTCTAAAGGTGACAAAGAAAATAACTTCATCGAGCACATTCAACACATCCGCCAACAGGTTCATGACATATTGGATAGAGCCAATGCTAAGTACAAGCAACACCATGATCAACATTGGGTGCCACACAACTTCTAGTTGGGAAAAAAAGTGTGGCTACATTTGCAGAAGGAGCGACTCACTGGACCCCACCGCAAGCTTCGCCCGCTCTGAAACGGGCCGTACACCATCACCAAGGCTGTAGGGAAGAATGCCTTCGAGCTCAATATTCCACCATTCCTTTTTTTGCACCCAGTATTCAATGTTGACCGCCTTCGTCCCTACTTCCCACCTCTACTCGACACCTCTGACATTGCAGAACAACTCACACCAACAGAGTTAAACCTAGACTGCATGGAACATGCCACCACAGATTGTATCATGAACATGCAAATCAAGAACACTCGCCAACAGAAGATCCAACTGTATCGGGTTGTCAAAGTTGGCCAACTCCTGCACCAAGGAAAATGGTTCACCAGGGACCAATTTCAGCAGAAGTTTCCTCATCTCATGGAGAACTTAACACAATGGGGACCATTGCTTCCTAAGGGGGGAGGAATGATCCAGGTGGATATTGGTGGTCACCTGCCTATTCCACTTGGGGCCCCACCATTTTCTCTTTCAGTTTTTCATTTTTGGCACAACTTACTATTTTTATCAGTTTTTCGAGTCCTGAATTTTCAAGTTCTGAACTTCCGGAGCCGTTTTGAGGCCCTAAACGACATTTTTTGGGAAAACCGAGAGCAACATGGGTCCATGGACCGATGTTGCACAC
The DNA here is from genome assembly GCA_034641835.2 of Pinus albicaulis. NCBI lineage: Eukaryota > Viridiplantae > Streptophyta > Pinopsida > Pinales > Pinaceae > Pinus > Pinus albicaulis. The sequence continues at coordinate 1,162,075,157 of CM076578.1, read as the reverse complement.
TCAAAATTTTTATTCCTCGAATAAATATTTCTAACGAGGTACGGTTCGCGTCAAACGGAGATCGTATGCCAAAGTTACATCCCCAGGAAGTTGAAACACCAATTTACCCAAATGGGGCCCATAGTTTTGGTGCTTCATCTCCTAGGGTTAGGGTTTTGGATGTTTAGGGTTTTTCATTGTTCCTAAATAATAAATAGGCCCTCGATCCTCATTGTAACTCAGTTTAGAGGCCTGTAGCCGCCACATCTCTTCTCATAGATAGCTACCAGCGCCCTAGCTAGTTTATTTTCATTATGTCTGTAAGCAAATTTTAGTTCTTTGATATTAATGAAATGAAGTGTTATTTTCACCGCATCTTTGTATTTATGGTTATATGTTTATTCTATTGCGTTCCTGCATAAATCCCGACCAACAAACCTCATCTATACTAGTGGGATTAAACATGAGGATGGTATGCTTCAGGTAACTATGAATACCACCTATGTACTTCAACAAAGTTTCTTGGCTATGCAAATCAACACCTAACATAAGAGATCTTCTACTAAATTCATGAGTGTAATATTACACACTTTGACCTTTCAATTTTCTAAAATTTTGCCAAACCATAATAGCTTTTTGCATGTAAGCTAGAGGATAGAATTGCCTTTTAATGGAAGTAATAAAAGTTGACCAAGACATTGAGATCTTACCATGTTTCTTAATATCCTCTTGTGTCTTTTCTTCCCACCATACAAGTGATGAAACCTCCATTCTCAAGGAAGCTAATTGAATCTTTATGTCATATTCTTGAAGGTTTCGGATTCTGTAATAAACCTCCAATTGAACAATCCAATTATCCAACTTCTCTGCATTCACTTCACCATTATACATTGGAATCTCAAATTTAACATCAAGTTTAAGTAAGGGTGATTTACCAGCTCCTTTTGAGGTATGTGTATGAACATATGGAAGAGTTGTGGTAGTGGAAGATGATGATGAGGAAGGTGAAGATGGCAGTGAGGATGATGGTGGAGTGGATGGTCGCTTCTTATCATCTCCATGGCCTCTTCCTCATGGATAACCCTCTCCTCTTGGAGGCCTTGAACTTTCTCCTTGCATCCTTAAATTCCTCTCCTCATTGAGGACTTTAACCATCTCAGTCATATCAAAGAATGCCTTCCTGAATGCTCTCTCATTTTCTGTCATGGTAGGTTCTCCTTCATGAGACATGCTCACTGAAGACTCAAATTCAACTTGAGGATGTGTTGTTTTTTAATACTTTGGAAACCTTTCCCTTCTTCCTCTTGACCCAGCTACAGGGCACTCAACCAACTTCCCTTCTCCTCTTTTAAGTTTCAACCTTGTAAGCATGACACAAACTTGCAAACAATTAGATCCCTTCTTGCACAACAAAACCTAAAGACCAAGAGCTCTGATACCAATAATGAATTGAATGGAGAATTTTAGTGTTGTTGTGCTAATTAATCTTTCAGATTCTGAATTCAATGTTTTATGTGTGCTTAAGGATTCAAGTTCTCTTGCAAATTATCAAGTCTCATGAGTGTTTTTCATGCCAATTTAATGAAAATTTTAACATAAGAAAAGGTTGAAGAATTGAAAATAAAGTACATAACATCACCATACAACACATCAACATAGGTATTTTATGAAGGAATTCACCCCTCCTTGGCTACATCCCCTTGGTCCAGCTTCCATGGTTTGGGCCTCTTTATTATGCTCAAATTGACAAATTGACTTATTTACAATGCTCTTTTGCTCCTGTAACCTGCAACAATGAGTCCAGAATGCCCAAAAATGGTCATCTAGCCTCTTTTTGCACCTCAATTGGTCGAAAAATCCAAAGTTTATAACCATTTCCATTTTCTCCACTATTTCAGGCCCTAAATTAGCTAACTAGAGCTAAACTGGCAGTCTCCGCCGAAACTGGGGGTCTGCCAACTTAATCCGTCATTAAGTTAAGTAACAACATTTAGCGCTAAACCCACTCTTAACATAACCCCACATTAATATGTGGATTAGGAGCAATAAGTCCATGGTTTAAGGTTAATTAAACATGTTTAATGTGTTAACTCCGCATTAGTGTTTTAGCCCCATCGGTGGTCTCGCGTTGAAGGTCATGTGATTCGGGCGTTGGCCCCCTCTCCCCCCGCCATATTACATAGAAAACTTGAAATATATGCGATAGCCATTAGCTATTAAGAACCATCATGTGGTAGGTTGGTAATGCCTGGCATTGGCCAGTGGGAGGTCACGAGGTCGAACCCCGGTGCCTCCGCCCAAACTTAAAAAATTTTTTTACTCCACTCTACAACCATTGGGGGGGGGGTGGCACATGGCAGCCGTAGGATGCACGACGTGTCCTCGCCCAATTGGCCCAAATTTGAACCAATAAAATTTCACCACATAACCCAGAAATTCGACCAATACCATGCTACCACTTGGAAGTTTACCATTCGCTAGAGGAAAATGCCAAAATCAACTTTGCATAGTCAGAATGCCACATCAGTAGTACAGACTGCTGACTGGGCACCTGTCTATCATTCTTTTTTAAATTTTTCCTGTTTAGCAAAGTGGATAGAACTCAATTACGGGAGCATACAGAGTCCATTTTTCGTGAAACGAAGTGCGACAGATTCAGAACGACTAGCACTACGTGTTCGTTCAAGTTCTGATCCATTATGAGAACTTTTGTTTTTGAGCATAAAACTGAGCCCCTGATCATTGGTCATAACTTGGTCATATTATCTCCATTTCGCGCATACGATATATCATAGGAAATATAAATCCGAGTACTACAGGTTTTTCTGCAAGCCTGTGATGTATGCTATAGACCTAAAAAACATCGATTAGTGGATCAAAACTGCTTCAGAAGTTGAGGACCCAAAAAACTGCTAAAAATAGTAAATGCTGCTATAAAAAAGGAAACATATGAAATTGACTAGAGGTTTAGGTGGAATAGGTGGGTGGCCACCAATATCCACCTAGATCATTCCTCCCCCCTTCGGAATCAATGGTCCCCATTGCGTGTAGAGCCTCCATGAGGTGAGGAAATTTCTGTTGAACCTGGTCCTTGGTGAATCACTTGTCTTGGACAAGGAGTTGGCCTACTTTGACAACTCGATATAGTTGGATCCTCTACTAGCAGGTTTTCTAGATCTGTGTGTCCATAATCTGATCAGTTGTGGCTTGCTCCATGAAATCTAGGTTTAACTTTGTTGGTGTGAGTTGTTCTGCCATGTTGGATGTGTCCAATAGAGGTGGAAAGTAGGGTCGAAGGTGGTCGACATTGAACACGAGGTGCAGACCAAGGAATGGTGGAATACTGAGCTTGAAGGCATTGTCCCCTGCATCCTTGGTCATGGTCTATGGCCCATATAAGAGTGGGTGAAGCTTTCGGTGGGATCCAGAGAGGCGCTCCTTATGCAAATGTAGCCACACTTTGTCGCCCACCTAGAAGTTGTGTGGTACTCGATGTTGATCATGTCACTACTTGTACTTAAATTGGATCTATCTAATATGTCATGAACCTATTGGTGGATGTGTGAATGCACTCAATAAATTTTTTTTCCTTGTCAGCTTCCAGCTTCAGACTGGACATGAGCCGAATTTTCCTGAGTAGCCGCAAATGGCATGGCTATGTAGAAATTTGCTGAATAAATCACTTATTCAATGGAGATTAACCTGATCACACATCAATTTCGAATTGCATGCATAACACATAATCTCTTCTACAATTAATTGTCACATGCGGAAAGAATAGAAGCGATAGCACATCAAATCATCACACACATTAAAACAGTATGTACGGGGAAAGCTTATAACTGAAAACCCCTCAGCTATTCTGTATATTATAATGGAGAGAACATGCAGCAATACATAGCACAATACTCCTCACAAGTACTCAGTACTATCTCCCAAAGCTACACAAAAACTAGCTTGGTTTTGAACAAGCCACAGGTTCAAAACACACCCACTAATTTCCCTTGCTCTATTGCGCAGTCAAGGATGGTCTAAATAGAGATCCAAGTTCGAATCTCACTAGCTCCAACTGCGCAATTTTCATTGGTAATTTCCTCCAAGTGTGGTGCAAATCTCATGCACAACTAATGTCGCAACTGATAGCTAACTCAACCCTTTCATCTACCTCTTTCACTTGTCGCCACTGAACTGTCCATGCACTGAGTTAAACTGATGTGTTCTTTAGTTGAATAATGAGTTAATAATTTTTGAATTAAATAATATTTAATTCACACAACTCATATCTAGTGTATTAGCCAGTTAAACTAAATACAACTAGTTCAACTAGTTAACCAGAACACCACCTCCATTAACTGTCGCATCAACTCCACCGAACTCCGCCACTTGAGCTCTAACTAAAGTCAACCATGCATTAGCTCACCTAACCCATAGGAAAAGCATATTTCCTTCTGGCAGCTGCATGCCCCACCTCCGGGGGTCAAACTGAAGTGCTCCAAGAGAGTAAACTGAAGTTTAGAGTCCAAATATTATTAAGGGTAAATAATATTTGACTGTTCTATTTTTTGCCCGCCAGTCTAAAAATAGACTTTGACCTAAATGCTAAAAATAGAGATCCATCTATTTTTACCAACATGACCAATCCTCCAAGAATATCATACTGCAGCTCCCAGTCCATGATCCATATGTCTAAAAATAGACATAGTCTAAAAATAGACTTTTCAACAAAAAATCACATGTGTGGTCCCCACCTAGTTTAGGTGATCACTTTCCAACTAGGATCAGGAAAGATGTTTCAGGAGGCCTCCTTCACTGTTTCTTGTTGCCATTTTCAACACTCCCTCTCAACAAGAAAGGACTGTCTTTGCATGCGATGTGCAACTCCATGCATTCGCCCTGCAACTTCCACAAGCGCCATGCAACTCCATACATCTGCTCTGCAACTCCTCTGAAACTGAATAGGCTCCAAACAACTCAATCAGTCTTGATGCATCTAGCATCTATCATCAAAGTCTTCGACTTCTGCTTAGCTCACCGCACATGTCATCGGAACCACCGCGCGTTGAACTCCTTGCACCCATGCACTCTCGCACTTGCCGGCCAACTTGATCCACGCTCCAAGATTCGACACTACTTTGGATCTGCCCGCATCATTCCAACTGATCTTTATAGTGCTGCGCTCGGTAAACCCGTGTAGCCAGTTAAATCCATGAGATTCAACCATCTCATGAATCGCCTGCAAATCTCCTCATGGGATTAATCATGCATGTCGCCCCACCTCACACCTGGTGGTATAGCTGCATGCACTCCCTCTGCCCGTCTGGCACGAAATTTCTCTGCATGAGTGGTTTCTCCCACTCCATGATCCTCTTGTGGCTGCTCCATATCCCGAGGTTCACTATCACTTGCATGCAAACCCCGCTCCCTCTCAAGCTTCAATTGCATGTCTTTCTCGCCTGCATGCAACACTTGCTCCCTCTCAAGCTTCAGTTGCATGTCTTTCTCCTGCTCCCCAACAATAGGAAGCTCCGTAGACATCCCATCTACTTCAATTCTGTAGAGATTCTTTGCTCGAATCCCAACCTTCTTGACTTGTCCTATTGCCTTGTGCCGAAGGAAAACTTTTCCTTCTCTAAAGAAAACTTCATACCCTTTATCCTCTAACATTGCGACTGAGATCAGATTCTTTGTTAGACCTGGTACATGCAATACATCTTGTAAAAGAATGAGTTTACCTGACTCCCTCTGAAAGGTTATGGTACCAATTCCGGTCGCATTGTATCGTCCACCATCGCCCAACTCAACATGCATCTGGAGACCTTTCTCCACCAAGTCACTGAAAAGATTCACATCTCCCGTCATGTGAAAGGAAGCGCCACTATCAATATACCACCTCGATCCCAATGCACTAGACAACATGCATGCGATCAATGAGAAGTCCAGCTCAAATTGCGAGGCAAGAGCCTCACCAGCTGCAGCTCCAGCAGCCTGCTTGTTCTTCTTCTTCTTTGGGCAATTCGTGGCATAATGTCCATGATCGTGACAGTGAAAACACTTCACTTTGGACATGTCACGCTCTTTACCATCCGCACCGGATTGAGAATCCTTCTCATTTCCCTTACCCTTCCTTGCTTTGGTAGCCAAAGTGCAGTCTTCTTCATCAGATACCTTTGATGAAGATCCGTCCCTGGTAGTCCTCCTGATCTCCTCTTGCATGAGATCCGACCACAGTCGCTCCCATCCCGGCAACTTCTCCCGACCATTGACACTATCCTGATAGGAATGCCAAGCCTTCGGAAGACCAAGGAGAGCCAGGTCCACCATGTCCTCATCTTCAACAGTCACCCCCACACTTCCCAGCTCATCTCTGCATTGAGTGAACTTCGTGAGGTATTTTGCGATGCTGTCGCCTTTCTCCATCTTGATGTTTCTTAGTCTATCCTTGAGCGCCAGCTTCCTTTGGTCACTCTTGCTTTGGTACAGATCTGTCAAGGCTTTCCACATCAAATATGGAGAAGCCTTTCCATGCAGGCTGGATACAATGTGATCCTTTATGCCCTCCAACAAAATCCTTTGACATTTTGCTTGTTTCTTTCGCCAGGCTTCCACAACAGCAGCATCAGTAGAAGTAGGCTTTGGAATCTCTTTCTCCACGAATTCCAACAGCCCATTATCATCTAATACAGCCTCCATGCGGTCCTTCCATGCAACATAATTCGAACTTCCTTCCAAGGCATATTCGAGTCGCAAACCGTTGAAAGACATTTTCGCCGCGGCACCAAGAACACAAATCTGCAAATTCGAATTTCACCACCAGCTGATAACTCAATCGCTTCCGATCTACACTTGAGAACAAATTATTTCCAAATCAGAGATTGATTGCATGGGATTTTACCAGACCTTTCACTTTCCGAAGAAAGATGAATCCGGAGGCTATCTGGCCCGTATGCAGGCTCTGTCCGAGGAAATAAGTTTGCAATCACCGTAATATATCTTGACAATTAATATATCTCCGATACCATGTATAAATTTGCTGAATAAATCACTTATTCAATGGAGATTAACCTGATCACACATCAATTTCGAATTGCATGCATAACACATAATCTCTTCTACAATTAATTGTCACATGGGGAAAGAATAGAAGCGATAGCACATCAAATCATCACACACATTAACACAGTATGTATGGGGAAAGATTATAGCTGAAAACACCTCAGCTATTATGTATATTATAATGGAGAGAACATGCAGCAATAAATAGCACAATACTCCTCACAAGTACTCAGTACTATCTCCCAAAGCTACACAAAAACTAGCTTGGTTTTGAACAAGCCACAGGTTCAAAACACACCCACTAATTTCCCTTGCTCTATTGGGCAGTCAAGGCTGGTCTAAATAGAGATCCAAGTTTGAATCTCACTGGCTCCAACTGCGCAATTGTCATTGGTAATTTCCTCCAAGTGTGGTGCAAATCTCATGCACAACTAATGTCGCAACTGATAGCTAACTCAACCCTTTCATCTACCTCTTTCACTTGTCACCATTGAACTGTCCATGCAATGAGTTAAACTGATGTGTTCTTTAGTTGAATAATGAGTTAATAATTTGTGAATTAAATAATATTTAATTCACACAACTCATCTCTAGTGTATTAGCCAGTTAAACTAAATACAACTAGTGAACAACTAGTTAACCAGAACACCACCTCCATTAACTGTCGCATCAACTCCACCGAACTCCGCCACTTGAGCTCTAACTGAAGTCAACCATGCATTAGCTCAACTAACCCATAGGAAAATCGTATTTCCTTCTGGCAGTTGCATGCCCCACCTCTGGGGGTCAAACTGAAGTGCTCCAAGAGAGTAAACTGAAGTTTAGAGTCCAAATATTATTAAGGGTAAATAATATTTGACTGTTCTATTTTTAGCCTGCCAGTCTAAAAATAGAATTCGACCTAAATGATAAAAATAGAGATCCATCTATTTTTACCAACATGACCAATCCTCCAAGAATAGCATACTGCAGCTCCCGGTCCATGATCCATATGTCTAAAAATAGACATAGTCTAAAAATAGACTTTTCGACAAAAAAAATCACATGTGTGATCCCCACCTAGTTTAGGTGATCACTTTCCAACTAGGATCAGGAAAGATGTTTCAGGAGGCCTTCTTCACTATTTCTTGTTGCCATTTTCAACAGGCTATTTCAATGGGACATAGTTGCTGGAATTCGAAGCTCACCTGAAAGGGGCTGTGGCTGGTTGAGTTGTGGAGAGCCTAGTTATAGTTGTGCTATACTTAGGGGAGGCTCTCATCCCATGTGTGTGGATTCTTTGAGTTGTAAATGCGCATAATGTGTACGATCATCCTGTTGACGACCTCTGTCTAGCCATCAGTTTGGGGATGGAAAGTTGTGGACTTGGTGAGCTTGCTTTCCAGCATCGACCAGAGGCTGGACCAAAATGTACTGAGCAACTTGATGTCCAGATATGATATGATAGACTGTGGGATCCCAAAGTGTACCCACACTCATTCAAAGAAGAGTTTAACATTGGCTTCTGTTGTGATATTATTCTCATAGGCTGCCATAATGTCCATATTCTAGAATTTGTCGACAACCAAAAAAACACAGTCGTTTCCATGCTTAGTAGAAGGAAGGCCCGACATGTAATCCATGGATATGAATTCCCAATGTAGACTAGGGGTAGGAAATGGAGTAAAGAGGCCTTGCTTCGTGATGGTTGGTTTGACAATGGCACAGGCAGTGTAGGACCTAATGTACTTCCAACATCCTTTCGAAGGTTTGACCATTAGAAATAATTATGTAGTACTGCAACTATTTTCTCGACCCCGAAATTCCCAGAGACCTGACTGTAGTACGCTTCCAAAATAATCTTGGCATGCTCGCTTGAAGGAACACAAAGGTGTCCAAAGTGACATAAAAGTGCATCCTCGAGGTGAAAATCTGGAACTTGCTTACCCTCCGAGAGTGTCTTGTATGTGTGGTCGAATTCTGGATCGCTTTGTAGAGAAGTGGCCAATTAGAATTTTTGTGCCCACAAGGGTCGAGCACGATGGTTAGTGCCACAATCAGTGGCTGGCTGAGGCAGTCTGCAACATTATTGGTGTTTCCCTTCTTATACTCGATGTTCAAATGAAACTGTTGCAGGTATGTGGACAACTTCTGATGGAAATCGTTCTACAACTTCCCTTGTGTCTGTATGAACTACAGGGGTCGGTGGTCTATGTGGATGACCGTTTTCTTCCCCAAAATGTAATGCTTCCATTGTCGGCAAGTTTGTGTAATGGAATACATCTATTTTTCATAAGTGAGTTACTTCTGGATTGTGTCAGAAAGTGTCTCACTGTGATATGCCACTAGATACCCCTGTTGAGTAAGAACTACCCCAATAGCATAGTCAGAGGCATATGTCTCAATCCTAAATGGTTGTTGCAAGTATGGTAATGTGAGCACTGGTGCAGAGAAGAGGCGATGTTTCAACTCTAAGAATGCCTTTTGTTGAGACTTAGACCAAAATAATTTTTCTTTCGCTCCACCCTTGTTTACTTGAATCAATGACAAAGTGATATGAGAGAATCATAACACGAACCTAAGGTAGAAATTGGCAAGACCCAGAAATTTGTGGATCTATGTTAGAGTGGTTGGGTTTGGCCAATCTTGAATGACTTGGATCTTGGCTGGCCACCACCTGGATCAAGAAGAGGGAGAAGGAGCTTCCTTGCAAGTTGTAACCTGTAGAAAATATTTGATGTAGAAGCCTACAAAAAAGTTGATGTAAAAATGGGAGTAGAAGCTTGCCTTCACATCGCTTCAGCGAAAAATCCATGGTTTTCTCCCTTTATGGATTTATAGTTATATCTAATGTATACACGTGCTAAGTGTTTTTAATTGTGTATATGATGTTGAAATCATTGTTGAACACTGAACACATATACAACCCTGCTATATGAAAAATAAAAGTTTGAAATTAGTCAAAATAATTTGAATTTGCGCATATAAAAGACACAATAATTGATTTATGTCCCCTCCAAATGATTGCTAAATATTCATAATGTGAAAAGAAATAAAACAAGGTAGGCTACGAAGCAGCTAGTCCCTGCTAAGGAGTGAAGAGAACCACGGTTCTATATAAAATAATATTTCATATGAGCCTTTGATCTCCTCTTACGATGCGAAAAGGACCCACACGATAGCCCTTTCCTAAATTTGGGGGTCCTTGCATGGAGTGGTACACGTATGACATCCATGCCAACGATATACCAGACAAAAAAATTGTGGAAGACACACGTATGGCATCCATGCAAGTGATATACCAGAAAACATATTTTCCAAAGACACATATAACATCCATGCAAGACAGATATAAAATGCATGTAGTGGTCAATGACCTCCATTGAAAGCTTTTCCCTTTATGCTTTTTCCAACTCTTTCCTTTGCAAATGAAAACGCTCTTACAGTGGTGTATTTCCTGTGTAAAATTCTTGCATCCTCATGAACACTTTCATGCATGTCTCCTCATGAACACTTTCGGCCCAATATGCTCTAAGCCGTCCCGCCTGGAACTGCTTCAAATATTTGTTTTAGTCCCACTATTAGCCATTGATTTTCGATGAAAGTTTAGACCAAAATAACATTGGTTGTTCGCTCTACTTTCATATCTGTTGAACTTATGCTTCCACAAATAAGTATCCTTGCACCTCAACACACACACTCTTGTATGTGGACTAGGCGGGTTCCTTACCGAATCAGACCTTTGTGCAAAAGATCCTTACCGAAGTGATGCACCGAACCCGGTTGTGTGGAGCCGAGGCTTGGCATATAAGAGAATGAAGTGGTAGGATTAATCAGAGGGTCAATGAGTAGAATAATTGGAGATGAAAGTCGATTATTGAATTTTTAGCGTGGCACCACCTCTAGAGCATGAGAAGGAAGATACGAATCAAGGAAAGAGATAACACGTGCACCAAAGAGTGAAATGTTATGAATGCAGAGATTTCGGGCACAAGTCCTACAGATGTCAAAAGATGAAGAATTTGACTGGGGGTGTAGTGAATAACATGGAACCAAAAGGTACTGTTGGAGATGTAGTGAGAGGAAGAATGTATGCAGTAGTGGCGGGTTTTCCTAATGCACAAATGAAACGTGGTAATGCATGAAATAAAAGGTATGGAATCGATCAAGGTTTTGTACGTGCTAAAAGATAGCTTTGAGCATCTGAATATCAAAATATATTACCAAACGCTTAAAAGATAAAAAATTGTATAAGAAAGACGAATTTGAAATTTGAAATTCCATAGCTTCATAATTAGCATAGAATTGTTTTTGAGTGAGTTTGAGAAGACTGCATTTGAAAGTTGTTCCAAAAGATCTTACACAATTTTGCAAATAAGGGACAATGGATATCTGGTTCACTTGAAACAATAGTAAAGGAAAACTCAATAATAAAAATTTCTTAGCATGTGAGCGTTTTCGCTACGAATACCAAAGATGAAATATAGTAGAATTTACGAGCTGAAGAATCCTAAAAGGAGTTGGTTTGGACACAATTTCTCACTAATAGCAAAACTGAAGAGTTAGAACGCAAATGAGAAGTATAACCTCTCGATACGAATAAGTTTTCATGGTAGAAAATTGCAGCTTGAATGAATATTGGCATATGAAGAAAAGACCGAAATATGAAGAAAACCTTGAATGAATACTGGCAGATCTTATGCACCAAACCTATTGAAAATATAACACTCCACATGCCTTGCCAAAGTATGTACCAGTCAAATTGTTGGTATAGGAGAAATGATCAGGTGTTCAAGTCGTTAATGGAAAAATGCTCAAAAAATTAGTTTCTTATAATTGGTTCAAACCAGAACGACAGGAAAGAGTTCGGAAAAACGATCCTATAGACGTGAATGGCACTAAAAACCGACGTTGTATGAGAAAGTTATTCAGCTTTGAAGTTTGCCAATTTCAGTAAAAAAATGGGCAGTTTGACTTTATAAAAAAATTATTAAAAAGAGAATATTCCATAGAATATTCTAGGAATATTCCACAGAATATGCTACGAAATATTCTAGAGGCAGCGAATTAGAGGGTGCCACGTGGCCAGCCCAGAGGCTGCCACATGGCCCCAAGGTCAAACGGTAATGGTGTTGCAAAATTGTTTTGGTCGCGGCAAAGATCGACCTCGGGTCAGGGCGTTAACATCCGACCGGCCCAACCATTGGCCCACGGGAAATACTTATTAAACCATCGGATCGAAATTGTATTTAAAGTTTTGAAATGGTTTGGGCGGGGCCCGAAAGGCGGCCAACCCCTAAGGGCCAGCCCCCTCTACATAAGACCTTGGCCCGGAACCAAAGGCGTATTTCAATAGGCGCGCATAACGTTTGGAGTTATGGTCACATGGGTTTCGGCACCATATTATATTATATGGTTTAAACATTAATAAAACCCGTGATTAACTCAAAGTCTTTAAACGATTTCCGAACGGCGCGGTCACATGGCCTTATCTCTTAGCCCTCCAAACTAGCGGATTAAATGGCGGAGTGCCAAAATTTTAGCGCCGACTGCTTATTTAGCGGGCCTAATTGCACTCTTCCACATTTGGTGGAGCTTTCCTAGCCCTAACTGGGAAAAGTCAGTTTCAGTCATAACTTTGGCTAGGAAAGTCCTTTTGGGACGATTTTTTTTTTGTTTTGGGGGTATTGGAGCATTCTGAAGTGGTTGGAATAGGTTGTAGAGTCATCAGGGCACCCTGTTAGTGATTTTATCAGCGATTTTTCTTGTGGAGCCACCAGGGCTATGGGAATGATCAGCTGTATTGGGCTATGTTCATCTGTTTGAGGTGAATGAATAGTCTATTTTTACTGTTTTCAGCACTCTGATTCTAAATTTGTAGCTAATTTCACCTTTTGAGGCTTTCTTCATGGTGTAATACTTAATTTGAGCATTAATAAAAGAGGGAAAAGCCTATTTGGAGGCTTTTGGACCCAGCAGAGGTAGCCCAAGAGAGGGGTGAACTGCTTAAACAAATTCTTACTGTTATGATGTGCATTTTTGCTACATTTTTGCTACTATTTTCCAGAGTTTACTACATTAAACAGTATTTTTTAATAAGTCCACTTTTCAAGCAGAGACTTATACAAATAGATCAAAACTCATTCGTTCCATTTTGAACCACATTATTTACATTACATAATACCTTAACTTTCTTATTCATGTACCGGGTTAATGAATACTTTGCAAATAGAAACAAATACTTTCATTGCCAGATCGTTTTAGTGTTTACTTCATATTTATTTAGGCAGAGCCAGTAAGAGGGCCAGAAGCTTCTAGTTTCATCCTTTCTAGTAAAGGTGAAATAACTAGTAAAAGCCCCTATTGTTTATCTCTGTATAAGAAATATTTTTTTCACACATTTAAGATCAAGAAAGCTTTCCAACCAGCTTTGCATGGGGCAATGACAATGTTGCTAAAGAGTAGAAAGGAACTATGGCCCAAGTGCCCCCTCATGATTGAAGATTGTCTTCAATTTGATGTAGTGCACGGTGAACAACTCACTCTAGAGCTTGGGGCCTATCACTTTTTCTCGAAGCCAATGAAGGTACATGATCCTATTCTGGTGAACAAGAAGTTCTTTGCCTCTGACGGTCTTCGGAAGCGCGCTCGAGCATGATAAGTCGTTGTTCTAGAGGTTGGGTGTCAGGGAGAAGTTCGACGGCCAGATGCAGGGAAGGGATTTCACACTCGATTGGTAAGACTGCCTCCCCTCCAAAAATGAGATGGAAAGGAGTGAACCCGATGGCAGTTTTAACAGAAGTTCGATAGGCCCATAAAGCAGGGAAGAGCATGAGGTGCCAGTTGGTTTTGTGCTTATTCACCGTCCGTTGAAGCATAGTCTTGAGAATTTTGTTGACTGCTTCAACTTGGCCATTACCTTGGGGGTAATAGGAGGAGGAATATTGGTGCTCAAAACCCAACAGTGAGGATAGCTCGCACCATATCTCATCTTCAAAATGTCTGCCATGGTCAAAGACCAGTTTTTTCGGAACTCCGAATCAAGCGATAACGTGGTTAAAGAAAAAGAGGGCCGCAGTAGCTGCCGTGTTGTTAAATGTAGGCATGGCCTCTGCTCATTTTGTGAAATAGTCGACTACCACGATGATATATTTGTGGTTACCAGCGGATGGCGGGCGACACTCCATAAAGTTGATGGCCCATTTACAGAAGGGACCAGTGGAGACGACCGGATGGAGGGGAGCTGGGGGAGCTCGCGCCTTAGGGGTGAAATGTTGGCAATTGGGACAGTGTTTGACTGCCTCAATGCAATCACTGAAGAGGGAAGGCCAAAAATACCCAGCGCGCATGACTTTCTGGGCAGTGGCAAGACCAGAGAGGTGGCCACCGCAAGCGCCGCTATGGCAGGCATTAAGGACTTGTTCAGCTTCAGCGTGTGTGATACAACGATGAAGGACAGTATCAATCCTGCGACGATAGAGGTCGTCGCCGATAAGGAGGTATCAGGGAGCTTGGTGTCGGATACGTCGGCGAGCCTCACGATGAAGGTGGAGGGCGAAATTTTGGGTTCGCAAGTAAGTAAGAATATCGCCATACCACGGGTCGTCGGAAGTAATGGAAAATAAGTGTTCATCAGGAAAATCATCATTGATTGGAGGGTCCTGCGATCCGGTAGGTAATTCAGAAATGAGCTCAGGGAGGGCTAAGCCTTTCTTACTCTTTGGTGTGACAAATTCGAGGTCGAATTCCTGAAGAATAACGACCCAACGGGCGTACTTCCCAGTGAGGATATGATGACTCAATAGGAAAGCCAGGGGGTTGGAATTAGTCACAACCTTGGTGGAGCGCATGAGGATATAATGACGAAGTTTTTGGACTGAGCACATGACAACTAGCACTAATTTTTATTCATATGAGTAGGAAATAGGGGGCCCTACAAGGTTCTTACTGACGTAGTAAATCACATGCTCGATACCATTGTCATCTTCCTGGATAAGGACTCCAGCGACCGAATAGGTGGAAGCGGAGATATACAGGATGAAGTCCCGATCAAAGTCGGGAGGGCGGATCAAGGGAGCGGATGTGAGAGCCTTCTTGAGGGCATCGAAAGACTCATGAGAATAGGAATCCCAAATGAATGGGATAGTAGATCGGAGGAGTCTAAGGAACCCATGTGCGGTGGTGGCATAGTCAGGGACGAACCAACGAAGAAAATTAGCTTTGCCTTGGAGACTTTGGAGCTGGCGAAGGGTACGCGGAATGGGAAGTTCAAGAATGGCTTGAAATTTCAAAGGGTCAAGAGTGATACCATCCTTAGACACGATGAAGCCTAAGAGACGGCCGGCAGGAACACAAAAGACGCATTTCAACGGGTTAAGGCGGATATTATACTTGCGACATCGGAGAAAAATGGTACGCAGATCGTGTAGGTGCTGCGCCCGATGCTTAGAACATGCAGTGAGGTCGTCTAAATAAGAAAGGATAATATGAGCTAAGTCATGGAAACAATAATACATGGCCCGTTGAAAAGTGGCACCGGCGTTTTTTAGGCCGAAAGGCATGACCCGGTAAGAAAAAGCTCCCCACGGCCTAATGAACGCGGTTTTGAGTTGATCAGCAGGACGGATAGCAATTTGGTTGTATCCGGAGAAACCATCCATAAAGGATAGAACCTCATGCCCCGCACACTCGTCAATGATTTGGTCAATGAACGGTGTGGGGAAGTTGTCTTTGGGACAAGCTTTGTTCAAGTCGCGAAAGTCTGTGCAGACACGGATGGTGCCTTATTTCTTGAGAACGGGAACTGGGTTGGATACCTAAGTGGTGTATTCAATGGGGTAAATGAAACCAGCCTGCTTGAGCTTATAGATTTCGGCTTTGATAGCGTCACGTCTGGAAGGATGAATGGGTCTCAACTTTTGACGGACTGGTTTGGCATCAGGCCATGTGTCGATATGGTGTTCGACAATGGCGGGATCAAATTCGGGCATTTCAGAATAGGACCAGGCGAAAATATCACGGAATTATTTGAAAAGCTTGGTGTAAGCTTCGATTTCCTCCGGGGTGCATTGGGCGTCCAAGGTGATATATTCTTCGATTCCTGGTTTGACTGAAATGTCAATTTTGATGGTAGGAGAGATATTGGCCATGTTTCCTTCTTCGAAAGCATCAGGTGCAGGGATGGGATTTTTGAACCAGTCGACTGCATTGGGAATGAAGTCTTTGGTTTCCACAGCATATTGGTCATGGGACTGCTGTGGGAGGAAGTATGCACGATGGTGCATATCGTCCCATGGAAAGTCAGGGCTGGTCATGGCTTCCATAATGTCTTCATCGGACTGGGAGATGGGAAGACTGGAGGAAGAAGGGTCACTCGAGGAGGTAGTGATGTGTAACGGGTCATCAGGAGGAGAAGGACTCAGATGTGCAATATCAACAGATCCAAGGTCGGCTGAGGAGGAGCCGAGAGTATCTGCAGGTTGAAGGGTAGGTGAACTATCTCGCAAGGATGATGACAGGTACAAAATGGTGGTTGACGGCTCTGTTGGGTCGATAGCGGGAGGAGGAATGTGAATGGGAGTAGGAAGATCCTCTGGTCCTATCGAAGTAGCCTTGAATCGGTGGTACATGTCCAAGGAGGAACGATACTCGTCAAGGCGGGGACAGAGGTTGGTGTAATGGCCGTGGAAATCGCACAAAGCACAAGGGTGGTTTGTGCGCAAGGTTTTGAGTTTCGGGATAGAGTCTGGGATAGTGACGTAGACTTCGGGGATGTCAGAGTCAGGAAACGTCTCGTTGAATAGAATCTTGAGGTGCGGCAATTCAGGACACATATGGGTGGCGTGATCGACGATATCGCACAAAGCGCATTGGATAGCGGGCGTTGGCGGTCGCGGAGGGGTAGGGGTTGTCGGGGCGGCCTGGTCCTGATGGGTTGCCCCCTTACGAGCTTTGCCTTTCTTTCCCAGGGCTGGCACCACAGGGGTAGGGTCCTGTGGAGGTGCGGGGGGCCCGGAGGAAGTGAGGGGGACCGGTTGAACCGGTGTCAAAGCAAGGTAAGGTTTGGGGTGACCGGGAGGGGTAGCGGCTGGAGGGTCAATGTACCAGACGGGTATGCCCAAGGTCAGGCTAGGGAGAGAGAGGGTGGCCATGACGGGGACAAAAAAAACTCCGGGAGGGGGAGCCAGGAAAGGTATCTGCCAAGCAGGGTAATGACCAGGAGGGACAGCTCTGAGATGGTTAAGGCCTGGGGGAACCGATCCAGGAGGATAAAGGGGTTCAGGGATACCAGCTGTAGGGGGAGGGATAGAAGGAGGAGGTCCGGCTGGCTGAGATGAATGGCTAGGGGTGGGTTGCGGAGGGCGAGGGGGAGGTTGCTGACTAGCCGAAGCAGGCCGCTTAAGGGCAGCCTGAGACGATTACATCATGCAAACATTCGATAAGCTGGGATCAGTGATAAGAGGAGGGGGGAGATTAGGAAAAGTTCCAAGCAGGAAAGAATCTTTGTAAACGCCGGGGGAGACACTGGTCAAGGAATCGACGGTTTGCTTGTTGGCTACAGAAGAGATGGTCGTCTCAGGTGAGGTCTGAGATTTTGGCTCATGATATGTCAACTGGTCAATGGTGACTATCTTTCCGTTATGGGGGAAAGACATCTTGCGGAAAACCGCGGATGGGACAGCGGACATAGCATAGGTGTAGCTTCGCCCCAATAGAATGTTGTAGTCTAGCGGGGCGTCGATGACTTCGACGTCAACGCAAACAGTCTTACCGGCGAGGGTGATAGGACAATTACGGAAAAGGCCAATGGGCTGGGAGGCGTGGCCGTCCCACGCTCGAAGGGTGATCATGGAAGGGGCCAGCTCAGGGGATCCGAGTTGCTTCCAAACCGAAGCAGACATCACACAGGTGGATGCCCCCTCATCAATTATGCACCATGAAACGTTGGCGTTCTGGATTTTGACTGGGATTTGGAAGGCGACGGAAGCAGGAAGAGGGGGATGGTCCGATTGAGTGGCGTCGAAAACAATCATTTGGTCATCAGCAGGATCTACAGCGCCCACGGCAGATAGTAGAGCCTTATTTTGGGAAGGGCACGACTGGAGGAGTTCCAGTGTGGAAATGGCAGCAGGAGATTGCGCCAAGTCATCTACTATGCTATACGAGTGAGCAGCTCGACCGGAAGCAGCGTTTCGACGTAATGGTCCCTTAGGAATCTTGGTATGAACCTCAACTTTGGGTTGAGGGATATGTAAGGGGCCATTCAGTGTCGAAAGAGGCTCTGTAGAACCTGAAGAAGGAGGCTCGGAGGCAGACTGAGCAGGAGGCTTGGGGTACTGGCGAGACCGAGTTTGAAGGTGAAGGTCGACGGTCGGGGAAGGATCGGAGTGCATCATAAGGATCTGGTAATCAGAGGAACCAGAAAGGGAAGGGGGAGTGGCGACCTGGTTGTCAGGCGGTTGGGTAGCCACGAATCCTTGCTGAGGGAAAGGGTCAGTAAACACAGCTGGTTGGGTAGTGGCCACATTAGGAGGAGCATGAGGGGAGGCGTGTTGTCCGTGCAATGTGGCTTGATACTCCCACATCTGCCGCATCTGGGGTAAGAGGGGAAAATCGTGGGTGTAATGACCATAAACACCGTAACATGAACAAGGCTTATTTGTGCGAAGCGGCCTGTCCGGCTTGGGCTGAGTGCCCTGTTGCTGGTTGGTAGTGTTAGGGTCAACACCAGGATTGGGTCCACGGGTACTAGGGGCAGATTGGTTTGGATTGCCTCTCTATCGTCTTTGAGAAGAAGGGGGATTAGTCGCGCCCTGCTGTGCAAATACTTGCCCTGGAGGGGGATGTAAGTGCTGTTGCGGGTTTGGAGGAGGCAAGGGAGATGGAAGCGCATATGCTGGAGGAGCTGGCGCACCAGGCTACGGATAAAGGTAATGGTTAGGTTGGGAAACATTGAGGTAAGCAGGAGGTTGGGCAAAAGGAGGAGGCATGCCGTATCCTGGATACATGCTACCGGGAGGGGGAAGAGTGCTAGAGGTGCTGGCCCCTCCCTGAGGGAGACCATAGCCCATAGAAGGTTGAGCGTACGGATGGGAAAGGGCTCCAACGATACCATCGGCGGAATGAGATGCCCCCGGGGCGTTAGCGCCGCCGGGCCTGGGGAGGTCAGGAAGAACGGTATAAACATAACCAGATTGAGCGTAGATCAGGTCATATTTCAAGGCTATTTGGAGGGCGGCTTCTTCGGTTTGAGGAAAGTGAGAGGCGACATCTTTGCCGATATGAGCTAAGAGGGTGCGAAGGAACCAGTCCATGTAAACCCGATCTTCGAAAGGGGGGGCTCGACATAAGCTCCATCTTCTTCGCCATTCCTGAACATGGGCGGAAAGGCGGGTCGAAGAGGTTTTCTTGAATGAAGTCAAGAGCTCCGTGCCAGTATCGTATCAGAGAGGGAGCTGGAAATAAGAGAAAAAGGCTTGGGCAAGGGTCGCAAAGGTGGTATGGGAAGAGGTGGCTTGGTCAACATACCATTTAGAAGCTTCGCCGGTAAGCGTGCGTTGGAACAAACGAAGACGAATGGAGTCATCGGTAATGGAATTGGAGGAACACCACATGTGGAAAGATTGGACATGATTGGTTGGATCTTCTCCAGCAAGGCCTTCGAACTTAGGGATGTCGGAGGGGAGCTTGGTTGGCATAGCAGGCCAACCAACGTCGTGGCGGATAGGGTCATTGATCAACTGATTGAAATCGGGGAGGCTGAGGCCTGCAATGTACGGCAGCAAGGGTATGGCCGAGGTAGTTCTTGTAGCAGTTCCGCTAGTAGTGGTTCCGGCATTAGGGCCTGGAGCACCGCTAACGTTAGGCCCTGGACCAGACATAGTGAAGGTGATAGGGGGAGAACCCGGAGGAGAGGGAGAACCCAATGAATCAGAAGAGGAGTTGGAGTGCGGACTCGGAGGAGGACTGGCTCAACGACGGCAGGACGGAGCAGGTCGATCAACCGGAAACTGAGGGTGAAGGCCAAGAAGTCTCCGGGAAAGGCGCCTAGGGGGCGCAATGATGACGGGAAGAAGGAAACCGACAAGGGAAAATAGGGACAGAATCAAGTGAGGTCAAGGGTAGAAAAAGTGCAGTGACAATTGATTTTAGAGTCTTTGCCAGGCGGTGTTAACCAGGCGCTTCTTCACTTAGGGTCAGTGTGTGGCGTGCGTTAATTTTAATTTTTAAACCCTTTCCGTTTTGAGAGCAAGAAAATGTGTGTTGCGTAACTGAAAATAAATCTGCAGAGGAAAGTATATAATGTTGAAATAACAGAAAAATAACAGCTACTAATGCATTGCTTCAACCCAAGAAGGCGGGCCGCTCAAAACTAATCTAAAAAAGGGAAAAAATTTAGTCGAAACACACTTAAAAAGAGGCCAATAGATCTAGGGTCAAAAGGGACAGGGATCTAAAGGATAAAGCTGCTGAAAAGAGGTGTAGATCACAGCCAAGAGACAGAGGCAAGGTGGCTGGAAGAAGGGAAGAAATCAGGAAAAAGCGGAAAGGACATGGAGGAGGTCCTAAAGAGAGGTCCAAACAAAACGACAAGAGGTGGTTTGAAAGGAAGGAAGGTTGATTTAAAGAGATCTGAGGAGGAGGTTCCAGATCTGAAAAAAGGAAGGCTGAAACTATGAAAAACAGACGGCTGAAACAGCTAAAACTCTTCCACAAAAAGTGGAGGGTACTAAAGCCCTAGGGGGCTAGGTTCCCACTTAGATGATTAAAAACAGATCAGAACAAGGTCAAAGCGGGCTGAGACAGAGGCTGGAAAACCCTGACAGAAGCTTCAGCAAAACCCAGAAAAATTGCAGAAAAACCACTGAAAATTTGGCAGGTCACAGGTTCTGACCTGTTTTCAATGCAGGTCGCAGAAAAGGGGCTGAAAAGTGCGACCCGGAGGTCCAGGTCGCAGTTTATGGGCCAAAAAGTGCGACCCCCCGTTCCGGTTGTCTCGGTGGCAGATTTTCAGAAAAGTTGTCGTCTCAATTGCGGCTGGTGTCGCTTACCTGCGCAATAGGGCCAGAAACACACGGAAGTTAGAAATTTTAATGTTTTAGGGTTTTATGTGAGAAAAACAACATAAAAATAGGAAAAATAAGCAGCTGAAAAGAAACCCTAGGGTCTGAAGTAGCTGGATATGCAGGAATATGAAAAACGACAACGGTCGTAATTTAAAACCCGTGTGGTCTGCGAAACCAGAGATTCTGGGTTCGATTCCCAGTGGAGTTTCCATTTGTTAGTATGAATCCTTTGTCGAAGTGTACGAAAAAGGACCACTTTAGCTACGCATAACTAATAGCCCTAACAACAAAAGTGGCTGCCAATATCTTCAGATTTGCGGTTATTTGAACATAAAAGAGCTGCAAAAACCAGATCTATGCATGGAAAGACATTAAGCAGAAAAAACAAGGGTTTTCTCCATATACCAATAGACAAGACAAGAACAATTTTTGAAAGAATTTTTATATTAATTGGGCACCTGGGAGGAAAACAAGAAGGCGTATCCAATTCTCCTCGGTGGGATGGGTTCTTGGAAGTCCTCAGCACTTCAGATCTAAGATTTCTCTCTCTTGTTGGTGTAGAAAACCCACACAAAGAATGGAACTCAAAGGGAGTTCACACAGCAAATGGTAGAAAAGAGTGACCAAGTGTATAGATCCAGAGTGATCTAATAGGCAACAAAAGGTCAAGAATGGTAGGAAAAACCCTCCTATTTATAACAAAATATTGGGTCATTCTAGATCTTGGTGCATGATTAAAATAATGTTAACAAAATCTAGATCCACCTTTTATGGAATATTTTATTATATTTGTTGGAGGGAAAAAGTATTTGACTTGGGTCAAATCCCTTTATTTGTCAAAAATAAATAAATAAATGATTTATTTATCTTTTTAAGGAAACGGTTAGAAGATAATCAAATAAATAATGATTTATTTAATTATTTGTGGGTGATTTGGTCATATTTAACAAGGAATATTATCTAAATAAGATTAAATAATTATTCCTAGAAAATAATAAGATAAATAAAGGTTTATCTAATTAATTTCTTTGTTTTTGGGTTAAACATGACTAGGAGTAATAATTAAATTATGGTTTAATTAATTATTCCATGAGGAAAATTAAACAAAATGGGTTTGTTTAATATTTCCTTTTGGGGTTTTCTGTTTTGACCATAAACAACCTAATAAATGTGGTTTATTAAGTTATTTTACATAGTGAAAGCAATTTTACGTAGGGTAAAATTGGTCTTACATGGTGTACTTGGGTCCATCTAATGATAATAGGTTAGATGACCAAAAAATGGTGTAACAGCAACTTTTTTATTTCATCTTGATATTCTGTCAACAACTCAGCAACCTTGCCGACAGTATCATCATCCCAGTAGTCTCCAATATTTGCTAACTTGGATTGTTCTTCAGTACCAATATTTACCTGTCTTAACCTTAATGGTTTTGTCACATCCATCGAAGTAATGGAATGCCCAACCACTACACGCTGGCCTTTAGATTCATAGATCATAACCTTCTTGGGATCCTCATCGTTTTCTTCTACTGTCAGGTTTTTGAAATTCACAATGGCATTCATCTGCACGTCCCAAGTTGGTGGTGCGCACTCAATTATAGGCTTAGTGGAATCAAAGATGACTTCTTGAATATTATTCAAAGCTTGACCAATCTTTTCAAATTCACTTTCAAAGCTAAAGGTAAGAATAAAACTATCTATCAGCGTAGACCATTCTCTCACGCCTCTGCGCAGCTCTGTTTCCAGGTACCATTTAGTTGGCACCTTTCCCAATGTATGAAAGAACATATGAACCCATTCAGGCCTTGGTGCTATACCCCATACCTAATTCCACTTGGCCAGATGTTTGCACAGATCTCCCTTGCCAGAGCATAAGTCCTCTTCTTTAATGATTGGGTGTTCAAATGAGAGCCACATCATTTGTGCACATTCCTCCCAATATCCCATATTCTCCTTATGTGTTTCCCACCATATTGTTGTAGTAGCGTGCAAGCCAATATCAAAATCATGGAACCTCCATGCTACTGGCACAATCCTTTCCAGTTCTCCCTTGAACATGTTTACATCAGTTGAGCCATCATAATGTGAGAAATCACATACCACGGATGTTATGAAACGCAGAGCGTGGGTCATGCGATTACAGTGTAGTGCAGACACCTCATGCACTTTGTTCTGACAATTATCTAGTTCTTGTTCAAAGTCTGAAAATCAAGAACTAGCCTTCTCCCATTTAAGATTCCCATCTGCTATCGGATTAATCGAATCTTCTTCGCGCAAAGTTAGCTTGTAAATTTGATCAATTTCATCCTCAGTGCACACTGGTTCAGTATACCTTTGACCTTCTGCAGGATCTAGAGGAATGATGACCCGAACTCCATTATTCTCAAATTCCATTCTTAATTTCTTCAAATTGATAACACCATCCATTTCAATGGCCCAATCCACTCCTAGCAGTGCAGGATAGGGATCAGTATCATGTAAAATCTGTATGACCTCAAAGTCTGCCAATACCTTAACACCTTCTATATCGACCACAACCTTTGACAATCTCCCCACAGGGATGATCTTCTGTTGGTTAGCCATGCGCATTTGGATAGTAGACCATTCTAGCTTTGGTTCTCCCATTCGTTTCCATTTTTTTACAGGAAGAACATTAGCATCTGATCCCAAATATAGAATGACTTGGTCCATTTCATAAGCACCAATCTGCGCAGTAAAATGCATCTCCCTACCCATTCTCTTCTTGTTCTTATAGATTTTTTTGATTGCGCGTTGTTCAACCATAGGCTGTTCCTTTTCTGCGAAATTTTCTATTAATGCCTGAAAATTTTCAACAACCTTTTTGTTGCGCAACAAATTTATGCATGCTTGTAAGAATGGCTTAATATCTTCTTCTCCTCTAACTCCTTTCATTTTTCTACCATTTGTTGAAGTATCTCATGCTGTGAAATCTTTCCTTGCTTCAATAAAGGTTTCTTTTGCGCGCTAAGGATTAATGCCTTCTTTATTTTCAAGTGTTTTTGGATGCATACATTAGTGGTAGGTTGCTTCCCTTTATCTTCATTGGTAGCCACACCACTCCTGGTAACTATATTTACACATGGATCTTCCTCTCGAGTTTCAGCGTGAATCATTTGAAGGTTCTATGTTGGAGTCTTCTTTTCCTGCATTTTAGCAATCAAGACCGGACAATATTCTATAACATGATCAAATTGTCTACAGTACCTACAAAATTATCGTGATGGATTCAGACAGTCACATGTATAATGACTAACATCACCACAGTTATAACATGTCACTTGTTATATTCCTCGACCAGTTGATCCACCTCCTTGACCTCGTCCTCTACCTCAGAATCCTCCGTGCCCAGAAGGGGATGCTGGTGATGTAGGCTCAATCTACATTCTGTAGATCTCATCTTAATCCATCATATCATAGGTCCGAAAATGCTACTCATCATGCCCTAATGATGAACAAAACTTGCAAAATGGCTGCTGTAAGTTAGGTTGATATTTTCCAACCCTTGGGCAAGAATTTGCATCATGCAATCTAGCAATCTAACATATAGTACACCATACAGGCCTCTTCAATGGACTAGGGCCTCCAACATTCCTATAACTATTAAAAGCAGGACACTGGTATTTTTGATGCCCAGAAGCTTTGCACTTTATACACCAGACCTATGCGCAAACCTGCTTGCCTTTGTCCTAGTGTAGACTTTGAATTTCCAGGTGCATAGCCTCCAACCGACTCTGAATTTGTTGAGTTCCCAGTGCAACAAGTGTTGGGGTAGCTTCCAACTTCATTGCAAACTCTATAGCCTTAGCTTGGGTAGCAATATTTTTCTGACCTAATGGTTGGCGTAGATGCGAGAAAAACATAGAAATGCACCATTCTTTATGCTGAGTATCATCAATCATTAATCCACCATCTCTGATGGTGCACTTCATTCTTTGAACAACCTCCCATATAGATTCATTAGGTTCTTGAAGGATATCCTTCATCTCTGTCACCAGTTGTGCGTATGATTTAGGTTTCTTAAATTTCTCTTTTAGGGTTGCTTTAATAACTTCTAGAGTGTCATTAGGGTTTTCTTGTGCATACCTAATGTACCAGTCCAATGCGTGACCTTGAAATGAAGTAGCGAGCTGCGCTTTTATGATATCAATATTGTTAACTTGCTGAGCCTGCCATATGGCCTCAGTTACAAAACAAAAGTGATTAGTGTCCTCATTTCCAATGCCTTTGAAATTAGGTAACTTCATGGATGCAACCATATCTACTTCAGGAGGGGGTGGAGCTGGAGATGGACTGTGCAGCAGGGTAGGTGATCGACAATGCGAGCTTAGAAGTGGATTGGATGGAGTGGGAAACAAATTCAAGGGCTTCTGATATGACGAGATTTATTCTTCAGAGTCACTCGAGCTAGTAGTTTCTGGTTTAGGTTCACTATCAAATATAGGCTTCAGAGGGATATAAATGACTTCTTCAGAGTCTTCTCAGTAAATTATTCCACTGCACGTAATTGATCCTATTTGATGCATTCAAGAAGTATGTTCACACCGATAGCCATTTTCACACAATAACATTTTTAGTAATAATTTCAATGAGCACTGAAACTTACCTCTAGAACCTCTGAAAAACCTCCTTTCAGCTTCAGAATATGACACAAATTGGTCAACAAAAAATTCTGTCACAAATACGTCCAGAAGGCGATCCAATGATCTACCACGCGGGTGATCTTATTATAAAATTTCTCTACTTGCTGGATCAATTCATGAGTACATTCAGTGACTACGTCATCTTTTATGAAGTGATGGAACTCAGCCAAGCACGACAACCACTCGTGTTGTTCGTGCGCAAATGAACATAAGAAAATTTCGTGTACTTCAATATAAATATACTTATGTACCCACTGTTCGTCGGTAAATTTAGTGCTTTTATTCCCTTGCAACGTAATTCAAGGTTTTCTCTATCCAACCAGTCTTGTAATTCATTGTGCAATGGATGCCACAACATCAAATCTCCCTCAAAATGATGATCTCGGTCCTGGAAACGGAACCAATTTTTGGCTTGAGGGTTCCTGACCCAAGTTCAGAGTTTATGGATAAGCCAACAAACCCTCCAACTACTAGCCATTTCTACAATGATTTGCTTGCACAGATCAAAGTCTCACCCAAAGCAGTATGGGGGGATGTTGGAACCAAGTTTCTGAACCCTGAGAGAGAATTTAATGAAGTGGTCCTCGGCAAAACCCTAATTTCTCTTGCACAGCTGTGCGTGGTGAATTATAACAGAATTTTAGATGTTTGCATAATCATTCACAGAATACACAGAAGTACTTGTCTTAGATAATAAATCAGAACCAAATCTTGACCTAATCACTGTAATCAGATGTGCGCAGTAACTTATAATAGAAACACAGAGATAGTATCATAGAAATAGGGTTTGCTTCAGCGTAGACAACAGTTCAGAACCAGATCTCAATCCTACTTAGCAGAATTCAATATTCATGCATAAACATATAAATTAGCTGTGCGCATTCATCAATAAGCAAATAGATAGTGTGATCTCGTCAAAGCATAAATAGTAAGCATAAACAACAATTATACACATAACATGGAGAATTCACCAAAACTGTTCCTTCTATTAATTCTTCTAATCTGTCAATACATCAGCTTTTCCTTCGAAAACCCTTACAAAACCCTTACAATTCCTTCCATGCACATAGCCAGGACTAGGTCTCCGCGCACATAGCCAGCAGGAGCCTTTTACCCAACCCAAAAACCCTTACATATGCAGATATTATCTGAATATCAATATCCCATTAACTTAATTGAACTACTTAGCTTAGAAAAATGTTATCTATTTATAATACACCTAATGCGCAGATACTATAGTCTCAAACCATGGTTTGAGACCCATAGTTTACATTTAGGCTTAAATATATCCAAAATTGGGGTAAAATTCCCTTTGACTACCCCTACGCAGTGTGCACATACAAATATGCAAAAAAGAGCATTGAAACTTGTGCCTCAGGGGACCCCGCTCCAACACCAACAAAATCAATTTGTAATTTGATTAGGGGATTTCAGTCTCCTTTTAGGTAGTAGCTTGAAAAGCAACAAGTTGTAGGTTGTAGCCTGTAGAAGTGATTTAGAATTATGCAGGAAAACAATAAAATACATAAATACACATAACCACAGAGATGCAACAGAAATAAAACTTCATCTCATTGATATGAAATAAGTAAAATATGCTTACAGACATAATGGAAATAAACTAGCTAGGGTGTTGGTAGCTTATCTTTGAAAAGATATGTGGTGGCTACACGCCCATGAACTATGTTACAATGAGGCTTAAGGGCCTTTTTATTATTGAAAAGCATAGGAAAACCCTAAACAACCAAAACCCTAACCCCAGAAGATGAAACACCAAGATTTTGTGGGCCTCATTGGGGTTAGTTGGGCAGTCAAATTCCCAGGTTCATAATGATATGAATGGAGTATGTTAGTGTTGCTATGCTAATTACTCTTTCAGATTCTGAATTCAATTTTTTATGTGTGCTTAAGGGTTCAAGTTCTCTTGCAAATTATCAAGTCTCATGAGTGTTTTTCATGTTGATTTAATGAAAAATTTAACATAAAAACAAAGGCTGAACATCATCAAATAAATTACAGAACATCACCATACAACACATAAACACATGTATTTGATGAAGGAGTTCACTCCTCCTGGGTTACATCTCCTTGGTCCAGCTTCCATGGCTTGGGCCTCTATATTATGCTCATATTGACAAATTAACCTATTTTCAATGCTCTTTTGCTCCTGTAACCTACACCAATGAGTCCAGAATGCCCAAAAATGGTCATTTAGCCTCTTTCTGCACCTCAATTGTTAGAGAAATCCAAAATTTATGACCATTTACATTTTCTCCACTATTTTAGGCCCTAAATTAGCTAACTGGAGCTAAACTAGCAGTCTCCGCCGAAACTGGGGGTCCACAAACTTAATCTGCCATTAAGTTAAGTAACAGTGTTTAGCGCTAAACCTGCTCTTAAAATAACCCTACATTAATATGTGGATTAGGCGCAATAAGTACATGGTTTAAGGTTAATTAAACATGTTTAATGTGTTAAATCTGCTTTACTGTTTTCCCCGTCGATGGTCTCGTGCTGAAGGTCATGTGATTCGGGCACTGGCCCCCTCTCCCCCCGCCATATTACATAGTAAACTTTTAATATATGTGATAGCCCTTAGCTATTAGAACCATCATGTGGTAAGTTGGTAATGCGTGGCACTAGCTAGTGGGAGGTCACAAGGCCGAATCTTAGCGCCTCCGCCCCGACTTAAGCAAAAATTTTACTCCACTCTGCAACCATGGCGGGGCACGTGGCGCCCCCAGGCTGCACCACATGCCCTCACCCAATTTTCCCAACTTTGAACCAATAACATTTCACCACATAACCCAGAAATTCGACCAATGCCATGCTGGCACTTGGCAGTTCACCTTTGACTGGAGGAAAATTCCAAAATCGACCTTGCACTGTTGACTGGGCACTTGTCTGTTATTTTTTTTAATTTTCCATGTTTAGAAAAGCGGAAAAAACTCGATTCCGGGAGCATACATAGTCCATTTTCCATGAAATGAGGTGTGCTGGAATTAGAACGACAAGCACTTTGCGGTCATTCAAGTTCTGAGCCATTATGAGAACTTTTACTTTTTAGCATAAAACTGAGCCCTTGATCATTCCTCCCCACTGGAAGCTTTTGGACCCCAAAATATCATTTTCAGTTGCTGAAAAATTGAGGGTACAGTTCCCTTACCTTCCCAATCTCAAGCAATTTTGACTTTGAAGGATTTGTTCCTTTAAGCCCCACTCGAAGATAGTCGACACTTCCACTTGTCGATGTCCTTGTCCTCCTGTCAAGTATGGTGTCTTGCTGTAGCTTAACAAAGAAATCTGGAGAAAAATATTCAATAGATGGCAACTGAACATTCTCTCCTTGATCTTCAATCAAAGGAGGCTCATACAATCTCAAATTTTCAACAGTAACAACTGAATAAATTTGCATGTATGAAGGCAAATCAAGTTTGAAGGCATTGTTACCAATCTTTTCTAGAATTTTGAAAGGACCATAATGGATTAGTTTAAACTTTTTCCCTTCTCCTTGAAGCCTTTCCTTGCTAATGTGAAGCCAAAATTCATCACCAACTTGAAACTTATGATCCACCCAATGTTTTTCATGCCTTTCTTTGTACTTGCCTTGAATTTTCTCTAGTATATCTTGCACTGTTTGATTAATAAACTGAATTTTCTCTATGAATTTCTTTGCTTTATCTATGTCGCTATGTCCATCGATAGCTACATCTTTCCCAAAGATGAAATCCAATGGCGACTTTCACTAGTAACCAAGACATGCCTCAAATGACGATGTTTGAGTAGAGGAATGTTTTACATGGTTGTAAGCATGCTGAATTTAATGCAACTGTTCATCCCACAACTTAGGATGTTTGCTAGAATATCCTTGAAGAAGATGAATGACTATTTTGTTGACCACCTCGGTTTGACCATTTGTTTGCAGATGAAAGGATATACTCTTCTTCAACTTAGTTTCCATCAAGTTCCACAAACTTGACCAAAATTTCCCAACAAATCGAGAATCTGATCACTTACAATAGATGTAGCCAACCCAAAACGAACCTAAACATTTTGAAAGAAAAGATGAGTTGTTTGTTCAGCTGTAACTTTCTTTTTACATGGCATCGAAATACACATTTTTCTTAACCTATCCACAACTACATACAAATAATCATGACCTCTTTTCAACAAAGGAAGACCTCCTACAAAATCCATAGAAATAATCTCCCATGGACTTGAAGGAACCGAGAGTGGTGTGTAAAATCCTAACTTCTTATTACTAGGATTACTGACTACACATAAATAACAACATTTAATAAAACATGACACACTTTCAAACATACGAGGCCAATAAAAATACCTCTAAAGATTTTCCATTGTTTTTCTTACACCAAAATGTCCCACAATAAGAGAAGTGTGTGCTTCCCTTATGAAATTCACTCTCTTATCTTGTGGA
The DNA here is from genome assembly GCA_034641835.2 of Pinus albicaulis. Taxonomy (NCBI): domain Eukaryota; kingdom Viridiplantae; phylum Streptophyta; class Pinopsida; order Pinales; family Pinaceae; genus Pinus; species Pinus albicaulis. The sequence goes on along the minus strand of CM076578.1, from coordinate 1,162,044,979 downwards.
ATACAAAGCTTACCCAAATGATACAGCAAGTTATTATGAACATGATAATCTAATTCCTCAACTTGGCGACCTTGACTCAAGTTTGCATAAACATATTGAAAGTCATTGCCAAATGCATATTGTTCAATGTAACTTTCATGTAAAAAATAAGTATTCTTGAGTAAAGTAGTTGCATTAATAATAGGCCTAGAAATAATATCAACAACCTTGTTGTATATACCTTTCTTTACCTGATGACCAAGTGGAATTGCTGCAAGAATCCCATACATCGAAAGTGCCTTGACTATTGCAATTTAGTTTGTGATTTCAAGTATTACAATGGTTGATGATCGGTGTGAATGATGGTTTCCTTTCCCATCAAATAATGTTTCCATTTATTCACACTTTGAAACAACGCATATAACTCCTTATCATATGTAGGATAATTTATCACTGCACCATTAAAAATTTCTGAATGGAATGAAATAGGCTTACCATGTTGTAAAAGGACTGTGCCCATGGCATAGTCACTTGTATCTGTTTGAATTTCAAAGGGTTGTCTCAAGTCTAGTAATGCTAATATTGGGGCTGAACTGATCTTCTCTTCAAAGCATCAAATGATTTTTGTTGATTTCCTCCCCACTGGAAGACTTTCTTAATACTAGTCAATGCATGTAACGAATTCGCGATAGAGGAAAAACTAGCAATGAACTTCCTCCAATACTGTGTTGCTCCTAGAAAAATTCTTACCTCCGTGACTGAATTGTGTGTAGGCCAATTCACAATGACCTCAACTTTAGAGGGGTCTATCTTCAACTCACCTCCTCCAACGATATGTCCCAAATACACTAAAGAAGTTTACCAAATTCGTATTTTGACATCTTTAAAAACAATTGTTCTTTTCTCAAGACATCAAGCACCTTGCTGACATGCATGACATGTTATTCTCATGATTTTATGAATATCAAAATATCATCTAAGTAGAAAATGACAAACTCATCTAGAAATGGTCTCAACACATCGTTCATAACTCTCATGAAAGTAGCTGGAGCATTGCAAAGACCAAAAGGCATAACAAGCCACTAAAACAATCCTTGTTTAGTTTTAAATGTGGTCTTCAATATATCCTCTTCAGCTATTCTAACTTGATGATAACCACTTCTTAAATCTAAATTAGTGAAATAATTTGCATACCTCAATTTATCAAGAAAATTATCAATCCTTGGAAGGAGATATTGATTCTTTATCATGATTTTGTTGAGTACACGAAAATTCACACACATGCGCCATGTTCCATCCTTCTTGGGAACCAATACAATCGGTGAACCACATGGCGAGATAGATGGATGAATGGTACCTTTATTCAACAATTCTTGGATTTTCTTCTTTATTTATGCACTTTCCATTATCAACATGTGATACATGCCTATGTTAGGGAGTGGAACATCCTGCTGTAGTTGTATCTCATGATGGATTCCCCTCTTGGGAGGTAACCCGTTTGGCCCTTGAAACATCTCGCCATGATGAATTACCACATCAAACAAATCATATTTTAATCTATCATCACAACCATCAAAAGATTCAAAATCATTATCATTTTTTTGTTTGATCATAAGAAACACAAAGTTTTTGCTTGAGTTTACTAGTCTCTTCATTTTCCCAGCATTAACCAAAGAGAGGTTTAGCTTTTTGTGATGATCTCTCACAATATATTCCACTCCATCTTTGAACAAGTGGTACTTGTTCTCATGGCGATAGAATACTGCTTTCCTGTCATAGAGATATGGACTACCCAAAACAATTACTGATTTGTCAAGCGGTACAACATCTAATTCAACTTCATTAATGAAGTTTACGCTAATTGCAAACCGAAAAATGCATTTTATTGTAACCTGTAAATTTGTATACTTGGTTATCCAACCCAAAGGGTATGTCTTATGATGAGGTAAGGTTTCAAGATTCAACTTCTTGACAAATTCTTTAGATATTAGGTTCACTTGAGACCCATTATCAAATAGTGTGTCAATTTTTGTATGTTTTGAGATCACCCTTACATGAAACAACTATATTCTTGTTTCTTCACTTGGAGTGTTATTGTGAAAATTTTAGGAACTAGTACTTTCTATGGCTTCTTTTCCCTTTGTGACCATGGCTGCAATTTTAGTCTCATCTCTTGAATCAGATCCAAGATCTTGATGTGTCGTAGCATTTGTCTTTTGTTTCCCCTTATTGTTGAATTTCTTAGGCCTCAATTCTGGATCAAGTTTCCAACAGTGGGCTTCATCATGACCCTCTTTGGAACAATGAGTACATGTGGTTATCTCCTCTTCTTTCTTAATGGATGCATTCTTCTTTTGTTTACCCTTGAAACCCTTTCCTTTTTCACCACCCTTGAATGATTTCTTTTTACCCTCATCGTGTACATTTTCCCCTCTTGCCTCAAGGTGTGTAGCTTGCATACAAATTATCCAAGTGGATATTGGTGTTCACCTGCCTATTCCACTTGGGGCCCCACCATTGTCTCTTTTAGTTTTTCAGTTTTGGCACAACTTACTATTTTTAGCAGTTTTTCGGGTCCTGAATTTTTAGGTCCTGAACTTCCGGAGCCGTTTTGAGGCCCTAAACGACGTTTTTGGGAAAACGAGGAGCAACATGGTTTCATGGACTGATGTTGCTCACTAAAAATTTGTATTCCTTGGATATATATTTCCAACGAGGTATGGTTCACGTCAAACGGAGATTGTATGCCAAAGTTACGTCCCCGGGAAGTTGAAACACCAATTTACCCAAACAGGGCCCATAGTTTTGGCGCTTCATCTCCTAGGGTTAGGGTTTTGGATGTTTAAGGTTTTCCATTGTTTCTAAATAATAAATAGGCCCTTAAGCCTCATTGTAACTTAGTTCAGAGGCCTGTAGCCGCCACATCTCTTCTCAGAGATAGCTACCAGCGCCCTAGCTAGTTTATTTCCATTCTGTCTGTAAGCAAATTTCAGTTCTTTGATATTAATGAAATGAAGTGTTATTTCCACTGCATCTTTTTATTTATGGTTATATGTTTATTCTATTGCGTTCCTGCATAAATCTGGCTCAGTGGTATCAGAGCGGTCTGCTTTTTCTCGATCCTTCTTTGCATGTCCCCAACGAGGTCGGTGTATAAGGAGTTAGGGCTCGATTTGGTGGAGCCTTTGCAAGATCAGCCTCGCAAACCCTGACGGACGCCCATGGGGGATGAAAAGAAAGATGAGGGAGCAGGAGATCCTATCAAAATATTGCTCGAGGAGGCCCTCGAAAAAAAAAGGAACGCGATGATGGATAACTTTGCCCAGATCCTTCAACGACTGCCCACTGGCGGCACATATGCATCCAACAGCCACTCTGGAGGTGCGACTCCCTTTAAGGTACAAGTAAATTTTGACATTCCCATATTTGAGGGTCAAATTGATGTAGATGTCGTAGATAGATGGTTGAATCTATTAGAAGGATATTTCTTGGTTCATGACTTTTTCGACCGAGAGAAGATTATTTTTCACTCCTCAAAGCTACCCCCCATGTCAAGGATTGGTGCGAAACCTACTGTGAGAAAAAGGACGAGAAAAAACCCTCTCTGTTCTCGGCCGTACCCACTTGGAATTCTTTCCGAGACACCATAAAGGAACAATAATATCCCATGGGGAGCTATGAGGACAAGTACATACAATGGACCACGCTGCGACAACAAAGGGATCAAGATGTGCATGAGTTGACGAATCTGTTCCATATCCTGTGCATAAAGTTGGGTATCAAAGAGTCAGAGAAACATCTGGTGCTAAAGTATCGTAGTTGTCTGCATAGATAAATTTAGGAGGAAATGGAGTTCCTCGACATCTCCTCGCTTGGTATAGCATACCGGTATGCTGCCAAGATTGAGCAAAAATTCAAACAGAAGAAGCGAGACTTTGGATCTGCAAATCAAAAGCAAGGGAAAGGTGCTCCCAAACCGTAGAACAAAGGACAGAGCCAAGGCATGGCGGCTCAAGACAACCTGTCAAAGCCACAAGAAAATAATAACACCGCAAAGCCAAAGAAGGACACGGGAAAGTGGTGTGAGTTCCATAAGAGCTCCACTCATAACACGAGTGAGTGTCGGGCCAAGCAATCGCTGGTGGTCAAGATGAGGGCTTCTGAGTCAGATGCATACTCCAACTCTGAATCAGAACCTGACAAGGGGAATGAAAAATGGAAACATATTATTGATGTGGAGCCCAACGCCATTGTTTCCACTACAAAGATCCAGAAGGAGGAATCGGAAGATCCAGAGGAGGAGGAACGTCTCTTCCACTCCCACATGTGGATAAAGGGCTCCCCGGTAGTTCATTGTCGACAATGGGAGCCAAAAGAACCTCATTTCAGTAGACTCCATGAAGCAGTTGGGCTTGCTGACCATAGCTCACCCACATCCATACACCATTGGGTGGCTTCACCAAGGACGAGATCTCCGCATCAGCCAGCAGTGTTGCCTTCCCTATAGCATCAAGCCCTTCACGGATGAGGTATTATGTGACATTGATCCTATTGATGTTTCTGATGTATTATTAGGAAAACCATACTTGTGGAAGTGTCATGCTGTGTATGAGTCTCAGCCTTGCACTGTTATTGTTACTTTGGGAAATAAGTTGTACAGGATACCAGAGGTACCACCTCCTGCCGCTATCTCTTTGGTTATTGCAAAACAATGCAGTAAGCTCATTTTCCAAACCAGGAAATTCATTTTCCTGATGATCCACCCCCAGGGCAAGAAGAATATTGTGGCCACGACCTCTAGACAAAGCTCCTCTGCATGACAACAACAAATGGACAAGGTTGTGGAGGAGTACGGGGACATCTTCACCTCACCCACAGGGGTTCCTCTGCACTGTCAGGTCAAGCACCCGATTGATCTGACCCCAGGTGCGCCGCTACCTAATGGACCGATCTATCAGTGCTCTGTTCTGGAGAACGATGAAATCAAGAGGCAGATTCAGGAGATGTTGCAGAAAGGTCACATCCAACCAAGTTCATTGCCCTGTGGGAGCCTGATCGTGTTGGTACAGAAGAAGGATGGGACATGGAGACTCTGTATTGACTATCAGGCGTTGAACAAGATCACTGTCCGGAATAGGTACCCAATCCCATGGATTGATGAACTTCTGGACCAACTCAAAGGGGTGAAATTTCAGCAAGATCGACTTGAAGTCTGGGTATCACCAGGTACCAATCGAACCCTATGATGTGTGGAAGACTGCCTTCAAAGCCAAAGAAGGCCTTTTCGAATGGCTGGTCATGCCTTTCGGGTTGAAAAATGCTCCCACAACCTTCATGAGGTTGATGGAAGACATCTTGCAGCCATTCACCAACTCATTTGTAGTGGTGTACTTGGATGACATTCTGATCTTCAGCCAGACTTAGGAAGAGCACCTCCACCACATCCGACAAGTCCTCCAAACACTGAGGCAACACAAGTTGTGTGCCAAGTTGGAGAAGTGCACTTTTGGAATGACCCAGGTTCAATATCTTGGATACATTATTGATGAAAGGGGGGTGCATGTGGATCCAACCAAGATCCAAGTCATTCGGGATTGGCCAGCCCCAACCACTATAACATAGCTTCACAACTTTATGGATCTTGATAATTTCTACCGTAGGTTCATGTTGGGATTCTCTCATATCACTTGCCCCTTGAGTCAAGTCACCAAGGGAGGAGCGAGAGAAAAATTCTTTTGGTCGAAATCTCAACAGAAGGCATTCACAGAATTGAAAAATTGCCTCTATTCTGCCCCAGTGGTCACATTACCAGACTAGAAACAACCATTTGAGATTGAGACAGATGCCTCTGACTATGCTATTGGGGCAATTATTACTCAACAGGGACATCCAGTGGCATATCACAGTGAGACATTGTCTGACACAGTCTGCAAGTATCCCACTTATGACAAAGAAATGTATTCCATTGTGCAAGCTTGTCAACAATGGAAGCATTACATTTTGGGGAAGGAAACAATCATCCACACAGACCACTGGCCCCTGCAGTTCATACAGACACAAGGGAAGTTGCAGAATGATCGCCATCAGAAGTGGTCCACATATCTACAATAGTTTCATTTGAAAATCAAGTACAAGAAGGGTAGCACCAATAATGTTGCAGACTTCCTGAATCGACCACCGATCGTGGCACTCAGAATTTGACCATACATACAAGGCTCTCTTGGGGGGTACGCAAGTTCCAAATTTTCACCTCCAAGATGCACTTTTATATCACCTGGGACACCTTTGTGTTCCTTCAAGTGAGCGTGCCAAGATGATATGGGAAGCACACTACAGTCGAGTCGCTGGGCATTTCGGGGTCGAGAAAACAGTAGCGGTACTGCAGAAGTATTTCTATTGGCTGAACCTTCGAAAGGATGTCGGGAAGCACATCAGATCTTGCACTACTTGTGCCATTGCGCCAAACCGACCATCAAGAAGCAAGGCCTATATACTCTGCTACCTACCCCTAGTCGACCCTGGGAATCCATCTCCATGGATTACATGTCGGGCCTACCTTCTACTAAGCATGGAAATGACTGTGTTTTCGTGGTCGTCGACATATTCTCAAAGATGGCCATTAGGGCGGCCTGCAAGAAGAATATCACAACAGAAGCCACTGCTAAAATATTCTTTGAACGAGTGTGGGTGCACTTTGGGATCCCACAGTCTATCATATCAGATCGGGATAGTAGGTTCCTCAGCACATTTTGGTCCAGCCTTTGGTCAATGCTAGAAACCAAGCTCACCAAGTCCACAGCTTTCCATCCCGAAATAGATGGCCAGACAGAGGTCGTCAACAGAATGATTGTACACATTCCGCGCATGTACAATTTAAAGAATCCATGCACATGGGACGAGAGCCTCCCTTATGTACAACATAGTTATAACCGGGCTCTCCACAACTCAACTGGCCACAACCCCTTTCAGGTGGGCTTGGGATTCCAGCCATTATGTCCCATTGACGTAGCCATGCCAATTGCGGCTACTCAGGCCGATTCGGCTGATGTCCAGTCTAAAGGTGACAAAGAAAATAACTTCATCGAGCACATTCAACACATCCGCCAACAGGTTCATGACATATTGGATAGAGCCAATGCTAAGTACAAGCAACACCATGATCAACATTGGGTGCCACACAACTTCTAGTTGGGAAAAAAAGTGTGGCTACATTTGCAGAAGGAGCGACTCACTGGACCCCACCGCAAGCTTCGCCCGCTCTGAAACGGGCCGTACACCATCACCAAGGCTGTAGGGAAGAATGCCTTCGAGCTCAATATTCCACCATTCCTTTTTTTGCACCCAGTATTCAATGTTGACCGCCTTCGTCCCTACTTCCCACCTCTACTCGACACCTCTGACATTGCAGAACAACTCACACCAACAGAGTTAAACCTAGACTGCATGGAACATGCCACCACAGATTGTATCATGAACATGCAAATCAAGAACACTCGCCAACAGAAGATCCAACTGTATCGGGTTGTCAAAGTTGGCCAACTCCTGCACCAAGGAAAATGGTTCACCAGGGACCAATTTCAGCAGAAGTTTCCTCATCTCATGGAGAACTTAACACAATGGGGACCATTGCTTCCTAAGGGGGGAGGAATGATCCAGGTGGATATTGGTGGTCACCTGCCTATTCCACTTGGGGCCCCACCATTTTCTCTTTCAGTTTTTCATTTTTGGCACAACTTACTATTTTTATCAGTTTTTCGAGTCCTGAATTTTCAAGTTCTGAACTTCCGGAGCCGTTTTGAGGCCCTAAACGACATTTTTTGGGAAAACCGAGAGCAACATGGGTCCATGGACCGATGTTGCACACTCAAAATTTTTATTCCTCGAATAAATATTTCTAACGAGGTACGGTTCGCGTCAAACGGAGATCGTATGCCAAAGTTACATCCCCAGGAAGTTGAAACACCAATTTACCCAAATGGGGCCCATAGTTTTGGTGCTTCATCTCCTAGGGTTAGGGTTTTGGATGTTTAGGGTTTTTCATTGTTCCTAAATAATAAATAGGCCCTCGATCCTCATTGTAACTCAGTTTAGAGGCCTGTAGCCGCCACATCTCTTCTCATAGATAGCTACCAGCGCCCTAGCTAGTTTATTTTCATTATGTCTGTAAGCAAATTTTAGTTCTTTGATATTAATGAAATGAAGTGTTATTTTCACCGCATCTTTGTATTTATGGTTATATGTTTATTCTATTGCGTTCCTGCATAAATCCCGACCAACAAACCTCATCTATACTAGTGGGATTAAACATGAGGATGGTATGCTTCAGGTAACTATGAATACCACCTATGTACTTCAACAAAGTTTCTTGGCTATGCAAATCAACACCTAACATAAGAGATCTTCTACTAAATTCATGAGTGTAATATTACACACTTTGACCTTTCAATTTTCTAAAATTTTGCCAAACCATAATAGCTTTTTGCATGTAAGCTAGAGGATAGAATTGCCTTTTAATGGAAGTAATAAAAGTTGACCAAGACATTGAGATCTTACCATGTTTCTTAATATCCTCTTGTGTCTTTTCTTCCCACCATACAAGTGATGAAACCTCCATTCTCAAGGAAGCTAATTGAATCTTTATGTCATATTCTTGAAGGTTTCGGATTCTGTAATAAACCTCCAATTGAACAATCCAATTATCCAACTTCTCTGCATTCACTTCACCATTATACATTGGAATCTCAAATTTAACATCAAGTTTAAGTAAGGGTGATTTACCAGCTCCTTTTGAGGTATGTGTATGAACATATGGAAGAGTTGTGGTAGTGGAAGATGATGATGAGGAAGGTGAAGATGGCAGTGAGGATGATGGTGGAGTGGATGGTCGCTTCTTATCATCTCCATGGCCTCTTCCTCATGGATAACCCTCTCCTCTTGGAGGCCTTGAACTTTCTCCTTGCATCCTTAAATTCCTCTCCTCATTGAGGACTTTAACCATCTCAGTCATATCAAAGAATGCCTTCCTGAATGCTCTCTCATTTTCTGTCATGGTAGGTTCTCCTTCATGAGACATGCTCACTGAAGACTCAAATTCAACTTGAGGATGTGTTGTTTTTTAATACTTTGGAAACCTTTCCCTTCTTCCTCTTGACCCAGCTACAGGGCACTCAACCAACTTCCCTTCTCCTCTTTTAAGTTTCAACCTTGTAAGCATGACACAAACTTGCAAACAATTAGATCCCTTCTTGCACAACAAAACCTAAAGACCAAGAGCTCTGATACCAATAATGAATTGAATGGAGAATTTTAGTGTTGTTGTGCTAATTAATCTTTCAGATTCTGAATTCAATGTTTTATGTGTGCTTAAGGATTCAAGTTCTCTTGCAAATTATCAAGTCTCATGAGTGTTTTTCATGCCAATTTAATGAAAATTTTAACATAAGAAAAGGTTGAAGAATTGAAAATAAAGTACATAACATCACCATACAACACATCAACATAGGTATTTTATGAAGGAATTCACCCCTCCTTGGCTACATCCCCTTGGTCCAGCTTCCATGGTTTGGGCCTCTTTATTATGCTCAAATTGACAAATTGACTTATTTACAATGCTCTTTTGCTCCTGTAACCTGCAACAATGAGTCCAGAATGCCCAAAAATGGTCATCTAGCCTCTTTTTGCACCTCAATTGGTCGAAAAATCCAAAGTTTATAACCATTTCCATTTTCTCCACTATTTCAGGCCCTAAATTAGCTAACTAGAGCTAAACTGGCAGTCTCCGCCGAAACTGGGGGTCTGCCAACTTAATCCGTCATTAAGTTAAGTAACAACATTTAGCGCTAAACCCACTCTTAACATAACCCCACATTAATATGTGGATTAGGAGCAATAAGTCCATGGTTTAAGGTTAATTAAACATGTTTAATGTGTTAACTCCGCATTAGTGTTTTAGCCCCATCGGTGGTCTCGCGTTGAAGGTCATGTGATTCGGGCGTTGGCCCCCTCTCCCCCCGCCATATTACATAGAAAACTTGAAATATATGCGATAGCCATTAGCTATTAAGAACCATCATGTGGTAGGTTGGTAATGCCTGGCATTGGCCAGTGGGAGGTCACGAGGTCGAACCCCGGTGCCTCCGCCCAAACTTAAAAAATTTTTTTACTCCACTCTACAACCATTGGGGGGGGGGTGGCACATGGCAGCCGTAGGATGCACGACGTGTCCTCGCCCAATTGGCCCAAATTTGAACCAATAAAATTTCACCACATAACCCAGAAATTCGACCAATACCATGCTACCACTTGGAAGTTTACCATTCGCTAGAGGAAAATGCCAAAATCAACTTTGCATAGTCAGAATGCCACATCAGTAGTACAGACTGCTGACTGGGCACCTGTCTATCATTCTTTTTTAAATTTTTCCTGTTTAGCAAAGTGGATAGAACTCAATTACGGGAGCATACAGAGTCCATTTTTCGTGAAACGAAGTGCGACAGATTCAGAACGACTAGCACTACGTGTTCGTTCAAGTTCTGATCCATTATGAGAACTTTTGTTTTTGAGCATAAAACTGAGCCCCTGATCATTGGTCATAACTTGGTCATATTATCTCCATTTCGCGCATACGATATATCATAGGAAATATAAATCCGAGTACTACAGGTTTTTCTGCAAGCCTGTGATGTATGCTATAGACCTAAAAAACATCGATTAGTGGATCAAAACTGCTTCAGAAGTTGAGGACCCAAAAAACTGCTAAAAATAGTAAATGCTGCTATAAAAAAGGAAACATATGAAATTGACTAGAGGTTTAGGTGGAATAGGTGGGTGGCCACCAATATCCACCTAGATCATTCCTCCCCCCTTCGGAATCAATGGTCCCCATTGCGTGTAGAGCCTCCATGAGGTGAGGAAATTTCTGTTGAACCTGGTCCTTGGTGAATCACTTGTCTTGGACAAGGAGTTGGCCTACTTTGACAACTCGATATAGTTGGATCCTCTACTAGCAGGTTTTCTAGATCTGTGTGTCCATAATCTGATCAGTTGTGGCTTGCTCCATGAAATCTAGGTTTAACTTTGTTGGTGTGAGTTGTTCTGCCATGTTGGATGTGTCCAATAGAGGTGGAAAGTAGGGTCGAAGGTGGTCGACATTGAACACGAGGTGCAGACCAAGGAATGGTGGAATACTGAGCTTGAAGGCATTGTCCCCTGCATCCTTGGTCATGGTCTATGGCCCATATAAGAGTGGGTGAAGCTTTCGGTGGGATCCAGAGAGGCGCTCCTTATGCAAATGTAGCCACACTTTGTCGCCCACCTAGAAGTTGTGTGGTACTCGATGTTGATCATGTCACTACTTGTACTTAAATTGGATCTATCTAATATGTCATGAACCTATTGGTGGATGTGTGAATGCACTCAATAAATTTTTTTTCCTTGTCAGCTTCAGACTGGACATGAGCCGAATTTTCCTGAGTAGCCGCAAATGGCATGGCTATGTCAATGGGACATAGTTGCTGGAATTCTAAGCTCACCTGAAAGGGGTTGTGGCCGGTTGAGCTGTGGAGAGCCTAGTTATAGTTGTGCTATACTTAGGGGAGGCTCTCATCCCATGTGTGTGGATTCTTTGAGTTGTAAATGCACATAATGTGTACGATCATCCTGTTGACGACCTCTGTCTAGCCATCAGTTTGGGGATGGAGAGTTGTGGACTTGGTGAGCTTGTTGTCCAGCATCGACCAGAGGCTGGACCAAAATGTATTGAGGAACTTGATGTCCAGATATGATATGATAGACTGTGGGATCCCAAAGTGTACCCACACTCGTTCAAAGAAGAGTTTAACATTGGCTTCTGTTGTGATATTATTCTCATAGGCTGCCATAATGGCCATATTCTAGAATTTGTCGACAACCAAAAAAACACAGTCGTTTCCATGCTTAGTAGAAGGAAGGCCCGACATGTAATCCATGGATATGGATTCCCAATGTCGACTAGGGGTAGGAAATGGAGTAAAGAGTCCTTGCTTCTTGATAGTTGGTTTGACAATGGCACATGCAGTGTAGGACCTAATGTACTTCCCAACATCCTTTCGAAGGTTTGACCATTAGAAATACTTATGCAATACTGCAACTATTTTCTCGACCCCGAAATTCCCAGAGACCTGACTACAGTACGCTTCCAAAATCATCTTGGCACGCTCACTTGAAGGAACACAAAGGTGTCCAAAGTGACATAAAATTGCATCCTCGAGGTGAAAATCTGGAACTTGCTTACCCTCCGAGAGTGTCTTGTATGTGTGGTCGAATTCTGGATCGCTTTGTAGAGAAGTGGCCAATCAGAAGTTTTGTGCCCACAAGGGTCGAGCACGGTGGTTAGTGCCACAATCAGTGGTCGGCTGAGGCATTCTGCAACATTATTGGTGTTTCCCTTCTTATAATTGATGTTCAAATGAAACTGTTGCAGGTATGTGGACAACTTCTGATGGAAATCATTCTACAACTTCCCTTGTGTTTGTATGAACTACAGGGGTCGGTGGTCTATGTGGATGATCGTTTTCTTCCCCAAAATGTAATGCTTCCATTGTCGGTAAGTTTGTGTAATGGAATACATCTATTTTTCATAAGTGAGATACTTCTGGACTGTGTCAGAAAGTGTCTCACTGTGATATGCCACTAGATACCCCTGTTGAGTAAGAACTACCCCAATAGCATAGTCAGAGGCATATGTCTCAATCCTAAATGGTTGTTGCAAGTATGGTAATGTGAGCACTGGTGCAGAGAAGAGGCGATGTTTCAACTCTAAGAATGCCTTTTGTTGAGACTTAGACCAAAATAATTTTTCTTTCAATCCACCCTTGTTTACTTGAATCAATGACAAAGTGATATGAGAGAATCATAACACAAACCTAAGGTAGAAATTGGCAAGACCCAGAAAGTTGTGGAGCTATGTTAGAGTGGTTGGGTCTGGCCAATCCCGAATGACTTGGATCTTGGCTGGCCACCACCTGGATCAAGAAGAGGGAGAAGGAGCTTCCTTGCAAGTTGTAACCTATAGAAAAAATTTGATGTAGAAGCCTACAAAAAAGTTGATGTGAAAATGGGAGTAGAAGCTTGCCTTCACATCGCTTCAGCGAAAAATCCATGGTTTTCTCCCTTTATGGATTTATAGTTATATCTAATGTATACACGTGCTAAGTGTTTTTAATTGTGTATATGATGTTGAAATCATTGTTGAACACTAAACACATATACAACCCTGCTATATGAAAAATAAAAGTTTAAAATTAGTCAAAATAATTTGAATTTGCGCATATAAAAGACACAATAATTGATTTATGTCCCCTCCAAATGATTGCTAAATATTCATAATGTGAAAAGAAATAAAACAAGGTAGGCTACAAAGCAGCTAGTCCCTGCTAAGGAGTGAAGAGAACCATGGTTATATATCAAATAATATTTCATATGAGCCTTTGATCTCTTCTTACGATGCGAAAAGGACCCACATGATAGCCCTTTCCTAAATTTGGGGGTCCTTGCATGGAGTGGTACACGTATGACATCCATGCCAACGATATACCAGACAAAAAAATTGCGGAAGACACACGTATGGCATCCATGCAAGTGATATACCAGACAACATATTTTCCAAAGACACATATAACATCCATGCAAGACAGATATAACATGCATGTAGTGGTCAATGACCTCCATTGAAAGCTTTTCCCTTTATGTTTTTTCCAACTCTTTCCTTTGCAAATGAAAACGCTCTTACAGTGGTGTATTTCCTGTGTAAAATTCCTGCATCCTCATGAACACTTTCATGCATGTCTCCTCATGAACACTTTCGGCCCAATATGCTCTAAGTCGTCCCGCCTGGAACTGCTTCAAAGCTTTGCTTTAGTCCCACTATTAGCCATTGATTCTCGATGAAATTTTAGACCAAAATAACATTGGTTGTTCGCTCTACTTTCATATCTGTTGAACTTACGCTTCCACAAATAAGTATCCTTGCACCTCAACACACACACTCTTGTATGTGGACTAGGCGGGTTCCTTACCGAATCAGACCTTTGTGCAAAAGATCCTTACCGAAGTGACGCACCGAACCCGGTTGTGTGGAGCCGAGGCTTGGCATATAAGAGAATGAAGTGGTAGGATTAATCAGAGGATCAATGAGTAGAATAATTGGAGATGAAAGTCGATTATTGAATTTTCAGCGTGGCACCACCTCTAGAGCATAAGAAGGAAGATACGAATCAAGGAAAGACATAACACGTGCACCAAAGAGTGAAATGTTATGAATGCAGAGATTTCGGGCACAAGTCCTACAGATGTCAAAAGAGGAAGAATTTGACTGGGGGTGTAGTGAATAACATGGAACCGAAAGGTACTGTTGGAGATGTAGTGAGAGGAAGAATGTATGCAGTAGTGGCGGGTTTTCCTAACGCACAAATGAAACGTGGTAATGCGTGAAATAAAAGGTATGGAATCGATCGGGGTTTTGTACGTGCTAAAAGATAGCTTTGAGCATCTGAATATCAAAATATATTACCAAATTCTTAAAAGATCAAAAATTGTATAAGAAAGAAGAATTTGAAATTTGAAATTCCATAGCTTTATAATTAGCATAGAATTGTTTTTGAGTGAGTTTGAGAAGACTACATTTGAAAGTTGTTCCAAAATATCTTACACAATTTTGCAAATAAGGGACAATGGATATCTGGTTCACTTAAAACAATAGTAAAGGAAAACTCAATAATAAAAATTTCTTAGCATGTGAGCGTTTTCGCTACGAATACCAAAGATGAAATATAGTAGAATTTACGAGTTGAAGAATCCTAAAAGGAGTTGGTTTGGACACAATTTCTCACTAATAGCAAAACTGAAGAGTTAGAACGCAAATGAGAAGTATAACCTCTCAATACGAATAAGTTTTCATGGTAGAAAATTACAGCTTGAATGAATATTGGCATATGAAGAAAAGATCGAAATATGAAGAAAACCTTGAATGAATAATGGCAGATCTTATGCACCAAACCTATTGAAAATATAACACTCCACATTCCTTGCCAAAGTATGTACCAGTAAAATTGTTGGTATAGGAGAAATGATTAGGTGATCAAGTCGTTAATGGAAAAATGCTCAAAAAATTAGTTGCTTAGAATTGGTTCAAACCAGAATGATAGAAAAGAGTTCGTAAAAATGATCCTGTAGACGTGAACGGCACTAAAAACCGACGTTGTATGAGAAAGTTATTCAGCTTTGAAGTTTGCCAATTTCAGTAAAAAAATGGCCAGTTTGACTTTATAAAAAAATTATTAAAAAGAGAATATTCCACAGAATATTTTGGGAATATTCCATAGAATATGCTACGAAATATTCTAGAGGCAACCAATTAGAGGGTGCCACGTGGCCAGCCCGGAGGCCGCCACGTGGCCCCAAGGTCAAACGGTAATGGTGTTGCAAAATTGTTTTGGTCGGGGCAAGGATCGACCCTGGGTCAGGGTGTTAACATCCGACCGGCCCAACCGTTGGCCCACGGGCAATACTTATTAAACCATCGGATTGAAATTGTATTTAAAGTTTTGAAATGGTTTGGGCGGGGCCCGAAAGGTGGCCAGCCCCTAAGGGCCAGCCCCCTCTGCATAAGACCTTGGCCCAGAACCAAAGGCGTATTTCAATAGGCACGCATAACGTTTGGAGTTATGGTCACGTGGGTTTCGGCACCATATTATATTATATGGTTTAAACATTAATAAAACTCGTGATTAACTCAAAGTATTTAAACGATTTCCGAACGGTGCGGTCACATGGCCTTATCTCTTAGCCCTCCAAACTAGCGGATTAAATGGCGGAGTGCCAAAATTTTAGCGCCGACTCCTTATTTAGCGGGCCTAACTGCACTCTTCCACATTTGGTGGAGCTTTCCTAGCCCTAACTGGGAAAACTCAGTTTTAGTCATAACTTTGGCTAGGAAAGTCCTTTTGGGACGAATTTGTTTTTGTTTTGGGGGTATTGGAGCATTCTGAAGTAGTTGGAACAGGTTGCGGAGTCATTAGGGCACCCTGTCAGTGATTTTATCAGCGATTTTTCTTGTGGAGCCACCAAGGCTATGGGAATTATCAGCTGTATTGGGCTATGTTCATCTGTTTGAGGTGAATGAATAGTCTATTTTTACTATTTTCAGCACTCTGATTCTGAATTTGTAGCTAATTTTGCATTTTGAGGCTTTCTTCATGGTGTAATACTTAATTTGAGCATTAATAAAAGAGGGAAAAGCCTATTTGGAGGCTTTTGGACCCAGCAGAGGTAGCCCAAGAGAGGGGTGAACTGCTTAAACAAATTCTTACTGTTATGATGTGCATTTTTGCTACATTTTTGCTACTATTTTCCAGAGTTTACTACATTAAACAGTATTTTTTAATAAGTCCACTTTTCACAATGAGACTTGTACAGTGATCAAAACTCATTTGTTCCATTTTGAACCACATTATTTCCATTGCATAATACCTTAACTTTCTTATTCACACATAAAAATTGGTTAATGAATACTTTGCAAATAGAAACAAATACTTTCATTGCCAGATCGTTTTAGTGTTTACTTCATATTTATTTAGGCAGAGCCAGTAAGAGGGCCAGAAGCTTCTAGTTTCATCCTTTCTAGTAAAGGTGAAATAACTAGTAAAAGCCCCTATTGTTTATCTCTGTATAAGAAATATTGTTTTCACACATTTAAGATCAAGAAAGCTTTCCAACCAGCTTTGCATGGGGCAATGACAATGTTGCTAAAGAGTAGAAAGGAACTATGGCCCAAGTGCCCCCTCATGATTGAAGATTGTCTTCAATTTGATGTAGTGCACGGTGAACAACTCACTCTAGAGCTTGGGGCCTATCACTTTTTCTCGAAGCCAATGAAGGTACATGATCCTATTCTGGTGAACAAGAAGTTCTTTGCCTCTGACGGATTAGTTTGGAGGATTTATCATAAGCATAATAAATATGAATAACTATATATAAGATATAAGAGTTCTACGAGGGAGAAGAAGCAAGCAGGTGGAGAAGCCTCCAACCCCAATAGATCAAGGACCATCATTTGAACTACCAGCAACCTTTGGGACAATATTCAGTGTACCCACCTGTTCAGTGAAGGAGAGCAAAACTAGTTGAATGATGCCATGCTTCAAAGCTTGACAGACATACACAAGTAGGTATAGAAGCATAAACACATGCCTCCTATTGCAGAGCCCTAGCCTTAGGTATAGAAGAAAAGATAAAGGCCTCCTTAGGCATCTGCTGGACTTGGTGATGAAGGCGAAAGGGAAAACCGGTTGGAAACTGAGCCAACCTTCCATGTATCATAGGTAGAGCTAGCTAGAGCACAAACAACGAAGGTATAAGAAGTTGAGACAAAGACAAATACCACTAAGATATTGTGCACAGGTTTTCGTATGTGTCGAGGAGCTTCGAGGAGCTTCAACAGGAAGAGATTGAAACCTGTAGACAATAGACCAGGGTGCAAATACCCAGGGCTAGTCGGCCAATTTCTTAGACTAGTAGGTTTTATTTTCAAGTTATAAAATTTTTTAATTCTTATTTCATTAATTTCTCACCATTTTCCACAATTAAAGATTCACCTGAAAGTCAAGGAAAAAATAGTGTTCACCTTGTTTCTTAAGGATCCTTTTACCAGCTAATCAAAAAAGTATTCAATTTGCATCTTGCTTAACTAAATTCACACTCACTTTGATTTGGTCAGAATTCTATTGCCTAATCCTCTACATCTATCCTCGGCCTAATAGATGTAATAATGAATTCATGGCTTCTTTTCTGGAGTGCAGACCCAATCATGTAACAATGGATTCCATCTAGTTCTAAGTCAAATTTTTTTTGTGTCTATTGGAGGATCTATATAATGGAGGAATTGTAAATCGAGAACATCTGCTCTGGACATTGCAACATGTATGCACTAGCGATGGATGGTAGGTGGCGCTATGGCGACGACAGATGGCACCACAGCCACCTAGCCTCTTGGACAAGACAAAATTTTATGGACTATGGGTTATGAATTTTATAGACTCTAGATTATGGAAGAGTATGACAAATAATATAGCTAACATTTAATATTATAAACTAATGTTAACATTAGTCTACACTCTCAATACATGCAACCAAAAAAATACAAAAAAAAAAAAACATAATATATGGTTTCTCTCTAGCCCATGAAAAATGAAAAAATATATGGTCAATTTGATTAAATTTAATTATGTCTATCCATAACAGCAAAAACTAATGTGCTCTAAAACTAATGTAAAGAGCACATTTTCAATTACTATAGTCCCACCAACATTATTTAATTTCTTATCTTAACATATAAAAAAATATTAAAAAAAAACATAATTAACAATATACAAACAACAATATATCACTCAAAGTCTCACTAACAAAATTTGATATATATAAAAGTTGATGGTAGAAGATCTATCAAATATTTTATATAATTTTGTGCAATTTAATTAATAATATTATGTTAAATGCAATTTCACAATAATAATTTTATGTTATCTGCAAGTTGTCTAACCCGTTAGCCATTGCTTTTCCCGACCAAAAGAAGCTCGTCTAGTCTGCATGCGTGGG
The DNA here is from genome assembly GCA_034641835.2 of Pinus albicaulis. NCBI lineage: Eukaryota > Viridiplantae > Streptophyta > Pinopsida > Pinales > Pinaceae > Pinus > Pinus albicaulis. The sequence continues at coordinate 1,162,026,370 of CM076578.1, read as the reverse complement.
TTGGGTTGGTCGAGGCACCTCGAAACAACCATATCAATGAAACAAATCTGACTCGGACAGTTTAATCGATGTTTTTAGCTCAATCGCCGAGGCCAAATAATTGTACAGATCTTCATGCCTATAAAGTAGATAGGGCCTCTTAAGTCGTAAGACCAATAATTTGTCTTTGTCTGTAGTAAGAATGTGTGTGTGGTGATTTACTTCCCACAGGTTATTACTTCTAATCCCGTGTCCATAAATCTTGTGTCGGTCTTTTCAAACTACGGGTATCTTTTTCAATTGAGAGAAATTTAAATTTTATTTTAATAGTACCCAACGTGATAAAAAAAAGTACGCTTAAAAGAGGAAGAACCTGGAATTATTTAATAAACAGATAATAATCGAATTATTTAATAAAAGGATAAGCTATATTAATCTAGGTACAATATCCATTAAAATATGAAAAAAAAGGTACAATATCTATTAAAAAAAAAAAAAAAAACTATATAAATAGAAAGTAAAAGAAGCTTTTGCATCTATTTAAATGAGACACTAAAAAATTAAGAGGCAAATTCTTATTCATAAAATTAAAGAAAACAATATGATTCACTTAACGGATTGGAATTCTTACTTTCAAGATATTTAGGAATCCTTTGATGTTATGGACTATATGCAAACCTTTTCTACACACAAAGAAGCTTTTTTATAAAGGACATAGAGTTTAAGGTTAAGCCACTCACAAAAGGGGTGATTAAGGACATCAAAGACTACCAAGCGGAAATCTTAGAAATTGGAGGACCTATTATCATCCTTCACATCCATAAGCTCTTTAATTTTGCAATCAAGCATGGCTTCCCTAAACCTAGACTCAAAGTCTCATTGTACTTATTTTTAAAAGTTGGGATAAAAACAATCCCTCTACTTATTAGACCATTAAGATTAGCCCCCTTTTAGCCAAGTTAAATGGAATTATTTTGGTCAATAAGATTAGTGCATGGCCAAAAAGCCATGAAAAGAAGATAAATGCTAGACCATATTTAGGAGCTATCATTCAATTGTGGACCACCTTGTTATAGTTAGAATCATTGTAGATGAGTGTTGCAAGGATAAAAATAATCTCGTGTATTGTTTCACTAACTCTAAAAAAATATTTTAACATAGTGCCTAGGACTAACCTTCTGAATATATTACATGAGTTAACATTTTCTTTTGAATTAAGAGATGATGTGGTAAGGCTATATAAAAAATTTATTTCCAAATTTAGCAATATGGACTCTTTAGAAGAAATTAAGTGTAGTATAAGAGTTAAGCAATTTTTTCCATTGTCCACATCCCTTTTCGACATATACATTAACAAGTTAGAGAGTTGTTTGGAAGAAGAAGGTTGTGTCAACGTAAATCTAAATGGTATAGTCACCATCCTTTTTCTTCATGTTGATGATATTGTTCTTATGCCATCGAAACTCTATGATCTCAATAAGAAACTAAAAATTTTCAAGGCTTGATGCTCTAGTGCAAGTATGATTGTTAACACTAACAAAATGAAGGTTATGATAATAAAATCCAAAAATATTGCTTATGCTAATTTTGTGTATGACAACAATAGCTTGGAAGAATTGACTTCATACAAATATCTTAGAATTTATCTTCATTACAAGCTCAAGAGACTTTCTAAAAAATAAGAAACTTCCTAAAATTGCTTGTTGGCATAAAAATGCCAAGTCTCGTTTATGCCATTGCGGAATAAAAAATACGTATATATATATTACTGAAACAAAAATATTATATTATAAATTAATTGTGGCATTACCAATAACAATGATACAAAAGGAGAAGATTAACAATATTATTAATATTACTAGGTCCCTATAATACTAGTGTAGCCCCTTATTGTTATTGTTGTAGAACCATTATTTTTATTGTTTGTGCCCATGTAGTACCCATATTGTTATTATTATGCCCCATAGGTGTAGCCCCATTATTTTTATTGTGGTGCCCATGTGGTCCCCGTATTGTTATATTATGACCTCGTAGACTCCTATATATAGAAGGTAGGTTTTATCATTTGTATCATCAAAGAATTGTTTATTTATGTAATGTAAAGGAGGTTTCTTCCTCGAAGAGGCTAATTTCTAAGTCGTTGATCTATATTTTCTTTTATTTGTGAGTTGATTTCATAACATTTGGTATCATAGCTTGGGATTCTATGGTTTCCCTTCTTCAAACTAGTCATCGTGGATTTTTATTTATAACGTTTTTTCTACAAGGCTTCAGAAGCTGAAAGTTTTAACACGTGGAGCCGAAATCTTGATCAACTTTGTGTAAAAATTTCAGACCCTAGTTCGCAATATTTTCGGAGATATGATATGTGGAAGTTAGGGTTGTTGCAGGCTCCATAATTTCATCTCAAATAGGTGACCGAGCGAAAATCATCGTAACTTTCGTTTCAGACATCAGATTGGAATTCTGTAAAAAGTGAACAAAATTTCACAAACCATAGTTTCTTTTATATCAATTTCAGATCTGAAGGTCGAAAAAGTGACACATGGCACACCATACCAGTTTGCTCTATGGAACCATTCTTTAATTAGGTCATTGTGGGAGATCGGGCATAACTTTGTCTTGGAGAATCCAAATTAGCTCTTGCCTATGGCATTGGAAAGAAGACTCAAAGGGATACTACATGACCGAATTTTAAATCTTGGGGATCCAAAATCATATAGATACATCAGGTTCAATATAGAGCTCCTCAAAAGAAAGAAAAATGTGTGTTTAATTTTTTTTTTTGCATAGCTTTTGCTTAAAAAATCAGTTTGAAGTGATTCCAAGGGCATATTGAAGAATTGATATCAGTATTGGGTTCTACAATTCCTCCAAAAAATAATTCCACACCCATTAAGCCCTCATAAATCTCTACTATGATGCATGAAGAGGAAGAAGTGCAACATGGTATATCAAAATTACGAGACCAAGTGCAAAAAATGTCGCGCTCACAAAAAGTAACCAAAAATGAAATGGAAGCTAAAATGGATGGTTTAAAGAAAGGAATTGAAGATAAGATGAATGGCGTGGAAGCTAAGATCGATGGTATAGAAGAAAAAATGAAAGGAAACATGGAAGACATAAAGAATGATCTAAAAGAAGACATGGAAGGTTTGAAGGAAGTTTTGACAAACTTGCTACAAGAAATTATTCCTAATGGTGAAAAGGTAGTAGATGAAACTCATGATGAGAACAAAAGAAATTTTAATCATGATTTCATAGACTCTAATGTTGTATTAAAGACCCACCATATTCCAAAGATCGATATGAGGAAGTTTTATGGCAAGGATCCAGTAACATGGATACCACAGATGGAGCAATATTTTGATCTACATAATGTGGAAAAAACACAAAAGGTACACATTGCAACTTTATATTTTGAACCAAATCAGTATGTATGGTATCGATGGCTTTGTTCTCCTAAACCACTTTTCACTTGGTCAATTTTTAGGAGGAAATGATATCACATTATGAGGGTACAAAGGGAAACATGTTCTTTAGCCAATTGGTAAATATTAAACAAAAGGGTTTAATGGAAGAGAACATTGAGGACTTCCAAAAATTGAATATCAGGGTAACAGATATTCCAGAGGAGCATAGGATTGATATATTCATAGGGAATTTAAAGGATAACATCCAACATGAGGTTCGCCTTTGGGAACCTGATTCATTGGAGAAGGCATTCATGGTCGCAAGAAAAGTTGAAAGAAAAATAATGGCAATAATGAAGTCTACCAATCACAACTATAAATATGGAAATGTTGTTGCTCCTAACCTTCGAAAACCTACAGGGTCAACACCACAACCATTGGAGGAAAAAATAGTAAAAGGGATTTGTTACAGTTATGATAGAAAATACACTAAAGGTCATAAGTGTGCTGAGAAGAAATTAATTGACATAGATTGTGAAGATGAGGAAGAAAAGGAACAAGAAAATTCAAAAGAAAAAGATATATAGTAGGAACCAACCCTAGAGAAAGAAGAAATGAATCGAACGATATCTTGTAATGCATTGGCAGGAATTACCACTCCTCAAACTCTCAAGATAGAAGGACATATCAAGAAGAAAAAGGTAATAGTGCTAATTGATTCAGGTAGTACCCATAATTTTATTCATTGTAAGATAGCCAAGGACTTGAATTGCTTCATATATCCAACACCAGAGTTTCAAGTGATGTTTGAAAATGGAGGAATTATAAATTTCTCTGGAAAGTGCCATAATATCAAGCTAACCATGGGGGGATATGTATTCAATAGTCCAATGTTTTCTATTCCAATGGGTGGTGATGATGTTGTACTAGGATTCCAATGGTTACAATCCCTAGGGACTATAGATTTTACTTTTCAAGAAGTTTTCTTGAATTTTTTTTGGGAAGAAAAGGAAGTTGAATTATGGGGTATTGTAGGGAAACTGAGAAAGGTAATCAATTCTAATGTCATGACAAATATTTTGAAGAAATAACAATGAGGCGTAATTGCACAATTATGCTCACTACAGGTTCAAGTAGTGGAATATCACATCAAGAATCAACAACAAGTTCTCCAACTCTTAAATAGTAACCTCACTTTGGCGCAAAATCGAATGAAACAACATGAAAATCAACATTGCGGCGAAAGAAGTTTTGATGTAGGAGATTGGGTATTTTTATGGCTACAACCATACAAACAAATTTTCCTTAAGCAAGCTAAGAAGGATAATAAATTATCACCAAATTATTCTGGTCCTTACAAGGTGTTGCAAAAGAATCATACTATGGCATACAAATTGGAGTTTATGGTATCTTCCTGAGTGCACCCAATTTTCCATGTTTCATGCTTAAATCAGGTTATAGGTGACAAAATCCCAGCTCAAATAATATTATCAAAACTTGACAAGGAAGGAAAAAACATATTGGAACCTGAAGTAGTCAAGAAAACAAGACCTCGACAACTACGAAATCGATCCATTTCAAAGTATCTCATCAAGTGGAAGAACTTACCAGCTAAAGATTCCTCATGGGAGGATGAGAATTTTTATATGAAGCATCCATAACTACTCAATCGTTGAGGACAACACTTGTTTGAAGGAGAGGGGAATGTTAGATCCCTATAATACCAGTGTAGCCCCTTATTTTTATTGTTGTAGCCCCATTATTGTTATTTTTGTGCCCATGTAGTCCCCATTTTGTTATTATTGTACCCCATAGGTGTAGCCCTATTATTGTTATTGTGGTACCCATGTGGTCCCCATATTGTTATATTGTGACCCCTTAGACTCCTATACATAGAAGGTGATTTCTTTTCATTTGTATCATCCAAGAATTGTTAATTTATGTAATGTAAAGGAGGTTTTCCCCTCGAAGAGGTTGATTTCTAAGTCGTCGATATATCTTTTCTTCTATTTGTGAGGTGGTTTCATGACAAATTTCCAGTTTCCATTGGAAAAATAATGGGGAGAGGAATTAGATTCTTATATTGGGGATTTCCATATAAATACATGGACAAATTCTCACAAATTAATCACAAAGTAAGATACAAAAGACAAAGAAGGATTAAGTTGGGATAAAGTCAAAGGTTTCGTGACATCCCAAGTGGATATTCATTTATATTTCATCAACTATCCAACCTTGTATGGAATTTCCTTCCCTTTATAATAGGAAGGGTCAGATTTGTCTCCTCATTTAAGTATCTAACAAAAGGGAATGATTTGGGGGGCACAAGATGGACCTGCTCTTTCAAAGTTGCCTCTCTTTCATATTCGTGGCCTTAACCCCTTTATTATTTCTATGATTCCTCTACTTCCTCTACTTCCTCATCTAACTCTTTTTAATATTATTCATTTTCATCTCCATGTTCTACTTCATCCTCTTCTTCTTATGCATTGGACACGAGTTCCTTAGGGGATAGATCATAACTATTACTAAGTGAGCTAGTTGCATATTAGGATCTATGGTATATTCTTCTTCAACCTCCTTCAATTTATTTTTATGATTTTTGAGATTTATTGTTTCCGCTAGTTTCCAAATAACTTCAAATATGTTGTTCCCTAATTTTGGCAAACCTTCTTGTGGAGATATTGGATGAGATATAACTTTTCCCTAAAATTCCTTCATCGTCTTGGAGTCATCCCAAATTTTGGTTCCTTCCTTAAATAATTCTTTTAAATGAGATATTATTCTTGGTATTTTGTATAGTTTTTAGAGAAATGTCCAATGCATGACAAGAAATGCACTTGAAAAGAATCTACCCATAATCAAGTGCTCGAAGGTGCAAAATAAAAATAATATTAATATATTATTTACATCTAAATTAAAATAAATTGTGTTGTGTTATATAATTAGAGGATAAAAGAAAATTAAGATACTATAAGGAGGTGATAAATAATAATCTAGAAGATCAAAAGTATCTCTCTATTTTTTCTAGTGTAAAGAAGAAATTCAACATTGTTAAAATAAGAGAGATCTCTCACAAGCTCCAAATTTAAAAAATGCATTGGACAATTCCTGGTGTGGGTTGAAAAAATTTGTCATCTTTGTAAGGTTAAGAGGGTTGAATATGAGAAGTGCTTTGTCTTAGAAAATCCTACATGTTGGAAACCTAACCGTTAGAGATTGACATAAAATTGTAAATATTCATGTAAATATAAATATAGAGGAGTATGAAGAATCATAGGAGGATAGGAAGATTCATTCAAACCTTTGACGACAAAACCAAATGTCATTTTATTTATTTATTAATCTATGGTTCACTAATACAATCCAAGTGTGGAGTTATTTCTTAGCTTGACAATGGTATCAAAGAAGGATAATTTTAACTCTATGATTCCCATGTGAAAAAATGCATTTATAGGTTATTTTCTCTAAGTTATTCTCCCATTGGTAGATATGTGTTATCTTTCTTATCTTGAGTAGTCCTTTTGCAAAGAAATACCCCCCATCAATCCTCTTTCTCCAATCATTTTTTAAGCTTGGAATCTCATTTTGCATGATACAACCTTCTAGGGTTTGGACATGTATCTATTGGAGTACACATATCCATAAAAATATAAATTAGTATGAATAATGTAAGACTCTCTATATTTATTCCCCATAAACTCAAAATCAGAATTGGCATGGTTCAATCCCTATGATGAGACACAAAATGTAATTGTAGTTCCTATGAAATTGCATACACGTCTATTATTTGACATACATAATGTTTGCTATCTACCATTTCTAAGGCCTTTGGAATAATACATTACATTTCCAAATCTCAACAAAATTATTTGGCAAGTCACATCAAATTATTAGGAGTTGCACCATGCATTGAGAAAACTTGATCGTCAAGCCACTTCTTACTGAGATTTCTCAATCTAACAATATGTACGTCCACATTAAATCACAATTTCAAAATATTTGTCACAATACATCCTTCCTATCCTTTTAACACATAAAAATTATCATGATTTAAGAGTGATTCTCTTAATGCATTTCCAGTATTGATATATAATTATAAAATAAACCAAGTGATTTCCTTATCCTTTTTAAGGTGGGAAAAGACCAAATTTGGTTTCAATGAACATTCATCACCACCACTTAAAAAATCCATTAAAATTAAAATATTTGTTTCTTACACTCTTACATATATACATACATATATACATACATACATATATATATATATATACACACACACACACACACACACACACACACACACACACACACACACATATTTAAAACTTCAGAAAATCTAACTTGGAACTTCATGATGAAATTCTTGAAGGGAACGATTGATTTCACAAACTTGACATCCCAAAATTGAAGGTGAATAAATATTTATTTTGATTAATCAAAACACTAAAGGAAATGAAACCAATAAAAGGGATATTAAATTTAACTCTTAATCAAATGGTCAAATTTTCTCCTAGATCTCATTAATTTCATTGATGACATGAGCTTTAATGATATTCCTTTTTTCCTGATAACTAGTGATTTCTTCTAATCTTCATCATCAATGAAGTGCAACACTTTATCCTTATAGTCTAAAACTGCATCTTGCTTCTTTAACCAGTTCATCTAATAACAACGTCATAGGATCCTAGGAATATTGCATACAAATAAACTTAGTCTTACTTACACTTAACTAGATTTCATAGTCCTTTACTAACTTTCCTATATTCCATTTCATCCTACATGCTATCTCTACATGCCTAAAATCATGTTATTCTATTGCTTCTTTATTAATTTTGGATAGTGCAACATGTGAAATAAATGACTTAGTAGCACCATGATCTTTTCAAATAGAAAATCTTATTTTACCATTCACGTAGAAGTAATTTAATAAACTCATTTGTTTATTAATTATTTCTTATCATTTTAGCCATTTTTATTGATTAACCCAACAAATCATTATTTTTTGAGTTAGTTATCTCATTAAAGGTTATTTACCATTTCTTTGGCCCTTTCCTCTCACAAATAATAATCAAATACCAAAATCGGTTAGATCTTTATTTGGTCCTACAAATATTTTATAATTTGTCCTCATCAAATCTAAACTAGCATTTTATTATAAATAGAAAGGTTTTCTCTTCTCATTCTATATGACTATTATCTTCCAAAATTTGATTGTGTGACATTTGAGTGCTCTCCACTGGAGCCTTGTCATTTCTTTTTACGTCATTGGATTCGTAAACCAATTCTGGAGAGAGGGATTCATTTCAAATGCAGGAAAAAGGATAATAGAAGAACCCTTCCAAGGAGGAGGTCTTCTTGAGCAATTCTCACAAGGAGCTTCTTAACATGTAAAAATATTTTAATAAAATTCTTTATCTTTGGGTAATATCGCTGGTAATTATTATGTGCTTTATATTTGTGTTCTTATTCCTTTCTTTTATTATTATTTAATGTATGTTTGTTAATTCCACACATGAATAACTTTTGATTCTAAGGTTTAACCCTCATTTATTGTTGTTACACTACTAGACATCATATAATGGTTCTTCTTTACTAACCCTTGTCCAAGAAGACATCTAACACCAATCTAGAGTAAAAGTATCTTCCAATATAGTAATTGTCTTCCCTTAAGTTGAAACACACCCATTCTCACATTTAGGTTTGAAGTGTAGTCTCTCAAAATAAATCACATGGCTAGTATGCTCTCTAGTCATTCTTCCACACCTTTCCCATCCATGAACCCATAAAATTCTATAAATTTCATCTTTGTGTATGTTTCTTCTATTCAAAATTTAGGATCCTTCAACAAGAGTAGAGGGTACTCCCTATTCCTGATACAAGTGGTTCATTAAGGCTTTTGGAATTTGCTGGAATGATATCATCAATTTTAATAATTTCCTAGTAGGAATCTATTCCTACACTAGGTTATGCTCCTGATCTCTATGTGGGGTTACTGGTTGTGAAAGTGGCATTGTGATGCACCCTCTTGCAGCTTTACCCATTCCTATTCCTATTTCATCCATGCTATTTTATGTTGTGGAATTTTTTCTAAGGTTTGAGAGTGTGAAACTCTAATACCACATGTAATGCCTCCCATATTGTAGTGAAAACACAATTGTTTTTTTAATATGGTTTAACTTTGTACTTTGGTGAACATAATAATCATATTATCAACAATAGTAAACACCATAAATCTCATTCATTAGCACAAGGAATTACATTATTGTTATATAAAAACTAAATTTCCTCTAATTAATATAACTAGTGTTTTGAAAATTTAGACTTCTGTGATTGTTTTTGTGTGTATAAGTTTTCGGATCCATCGCATAAGTATTGGTTGTATCAACGTTTCGAACCAACATATGTGGTCCTTCATCAAGATTAAAAGAAGTATCGTTTGTATCAACGTTTCAAACCAACATATGTGGTTCATCATCAGGATTAAAAGAGAGATATGAAGGTTAGATCAAAATGTATACACAACATATGTGGTTCATCATCAAGATTAAAAGAGAGATATGAAGGTTATATCAAAATGTACACACACACACATATACACATATACAGAGAGAGAGAGAGAGGTGACATAATGATGACTTATGAGAAAAAATATAAATATAGAAACCCTAAAAAGTGAATTTAAATAAATTTATTAATGTTAATGTAATAGAGATGAAAAACAGAGTGAAGAGAAACAATGAAGTAAATAATAATAATAGTGTTGATTTAAAACGTATGAAAATAAATATACAAAGTAAAAATAAGGAATACTTAATGTTAAGTGATATTAAAGATGAAAGTCAGCTAATTTAAAATAATATATTGAAAATGTTAGGTCCCTATATTACTAGTGTAGTACCTTATTGTTGTTAGTGTAGCCCCCTTATTATTATTGTTATACCCTGTAACCTCAATATTGTTATTATTGTGCCCTTACATTATTATTGTTAGGTCGGCTAGGATTATATTGTAACCCCATGGACTCCTATATATAGAAGGAGGTTTTGTCATTTGTATCATCCAAGAATTTTTCATTTATGTAATGTAAAGGAGGTTTCCCCCTCGAAGTGGCTTATTTCTAAGGTGTTCATCTCTCTTTTCTTCTATTTTTGGAGCTGGTTTCATAACATTTGGTATCAGAGCTTTGGATTCTAGGGTTTTGCTGCTCCAAACAAGTCATCGTGGAATTTTCACTATAAATTTTTTTATATGAATGTTCAAAAAATGAGATGTTTAGAATGCGAAGCCAAAATCCCGAGGAACTTCGTGTAAAAATTTCAGATCTTGGTTCACAATATTTTCGGAGATATGATCTGTGGAAGTTAGTGTTTTTGCAGGCTCTCGAATTTCATCTAAAAGAGTTGACCTTGAAAAATCGCCATAACTCTCTCTCTGAGCATCATATTGGAATTCTGTAAAATGTGGTCGAAATTAAACAGATTGTAGTTTCTTGTGTATCAATTTCAGAGCCTAAGGATGAAACAATGACACGTGGCATGCCGTACAAGTTCACTCTACTGAAATAGTCCATAATTAGATCTTGTGGGAGCTTTGGTATAACTTTGTCTTGAAGCCTCCAAATCAGGTCAAACCTGTGGTATTCAAAATAATATTCATAGGGCTACTATAGGACTGAATTTCAAATCTAAAACATAGATATAATTCAGTTTCAATATCGAGCTCCTCAAAATCAAGAAAAAGGTGTGTATTTTTTTCAAATTGCATAAGTCTTGTTTGAAAAATCATTTTGAAGTGATTCCAAGGGCATATTGAAGCATAGATATCAGTATTGGGTTCTAAAATGGCCCCTAAAAATAATTCAACACCCATTAAGCCCTCAGAATACTCTACTATGACTCATGAAGATGAAGAAGTGCAACATAATATATCAAAATTACAAGAGCAAGTGCACCAAATTTCGCTCTCGCAAAGAGCAACAAAAAATGAAATGGAAGTTTTGAAGAAAGGCATGGAAGCAAAGATGAATGTTCTGAAGAAGGGAGTGGAAACTAATATGGATGGTTTGAATAAAGGCATGGAAGCTAATATGGAGGGTTTGAAGAAAGGCGTGGAAGCTAAGATGGATGGTTTGAAGAATGGCATGGAAGACATGGAACGAAAAATGGAAGACATGAGGAATGATATAAAAACAGACATGGAAGGCTTGACAAAGTTGATACAAGAAATGATTCCTAATGGCGAAAAGATAGTAGAGGAAACTTACAATGAGAAAAAAATAAATTTTAATCGTGATTTCATAAACTCAAATGTTGGATGGAAGACCCACCATATTCCAAAGATAGATGTGAGGAATTTTGATAACAAGGATCCCGTAACATGGATACTACATATGGAGCAATATTTTGATCTCAATAATGTGTGAAACACACAAAAGGTATGCATTGCAACTTTATATTTAGAACAAAATACATTTGTATGGTATCGATGGCTTTGCTCCCGTAAAAAAATTGTCACTTAGTCAATTTTTACGGAGGAAATGATAGCACATTATGAGGATACAAAGAGCAACACCTTCTTTAGCCAATTGATAAATCTCAAACAAAAGGGTTTAGTGGTGAAGCACATTGAAGACTTCCAAAAATTAATTATAAGCGTAAATGATATTCCAGAGGAACACAAGATTGATGTCTTCATAGGGACTTTAAATGATAACATCCAACATGAGGTTCACCTTTGGGAACATGATTCATTGGAGAAGGCATTCATGTTGGCAAGAAAAATTGAATGTAAAATTATGGCGACAAGGAATCCTACCACTCAGATCTATAAAGTTGGAAGTGTTGCTACTCCTAGACTTCCACAACCTACAAGGTTGACACCACAACAATTGGAAGAAAAAAGAGCAAAAGGGCTTTGCAACAGTTGTGATAGCAAATACACTAAAGGTCATAAGTGTGCTGAGAAAAAATTATTTTACATAGATTGTGAAGAGGAGGAATAAAATGAACAACAAACTTCAAAAGAAGAGAATATACACTAGGAACCAACCCTAGAGAAAGAAGGAATGAGACCGACCATATCGTGTAACACATTGATTCGGGTAGTACCCATAATTTTATTCATTGTAAGGTAGCCAAGGAATTGAATTGCTTCCTATACCCAGCACCAGAATGTCAAGTGATGGTTGCAAATGGAGGAACTATAAATTTCTCTGGAAAATGCCATAATATCAAGATAACCATGGGGTAATATGTATTGAATATTCCAATGCTTTCCATTCCAATGGGAGGTGTTGTTGTTGTACTAAGAGTACAATGGTTACAATCTTTGGGGACGGTAGATTTTAATTTTCAAAAAAAAATCTTGAAAAAATTTTTGGAAGGAAAGGAAGTCAAATTACGGCGTATCACAAGGAAGCCAAGAAAGATAATAAGCTCTAATGTCATGACAAAGATTTTGAAGAAAGAAAAACGAGGTGTAATTGCACAATTATGCTCACTAGAAGTTCCAACATCAAAATCATCTATTTCTCCAGATCTCCAAAAAGCCTTGGAAAATCATTCCAAGGTGTTTGAAACTCCCAAAGGACTCCCACCTATTCGTGATCATGATCATGCTATTCATTTGATTCCATAAAGTGTTCCTCCAAACATCAAGCCTTACATATATCCTTATGTCCAAAAGAGTGAAATTGAACACATGATTGGAGAAATGTTAGAGGCTGGTATAATTCAACCTAGTCAAAGTTCTTTCTCTGCTCCAATAGTATTGGTGCAAAAGAAGGATGGATCATAACACATGTGGCTGGATTATAGGTAGCTCAATAAGCTCATTATTAAAGATAAATTTCCCATTCCTGTGATTGATGAATTATTGGATGAATTACATGGAGAAATTTATTTTAGCAAGATGGATCTTCATTCAGGATATCATCAAATTAGAATGAAGACTGAAGATATTCCAAAAACAACATTTCAAACTCATGAGGGTCATTATGATTTTTTGGTCATGCCTTTTTGCCTTACCAATTCACCTTCTACATTTCAAGGGTTGATGAATTCCATTTTCAAACCCTTCCTTAGAAAATTTATGTTATTATTTTTTGATGATATACTAATCTACAACAGGTCTTGGAAGGATCATGTTCAACAGGTTGACAAGGTGCTCAAACTATTGGAGGATAAACAATTATATGAAAAAACCTCTAAATGTTTCTTCGGAGTACAAGAGGTGAAATATCTGGGTCATATTGTATCTCACGAGGGTGTTAAGGTAGACCCTAACAAAATTAAAGCCATTAAGGAATGGAAAGTCCCTACAACCATAAATCAGTTGCGAGGATTTCTCGGGTTAACAGGGTATTATCACAAGTTTGTTAAGAATTATGGGAGAATAGCAGCACCTATAACAACCTTATTGAAGAAAGATGCATTTTCTTGGACTCCTGAAGCAGCTAAGGCCTTTGAACATCTTAAAGAGATAATATGACTAGCACCGGTCTTAGCTACGCTAGACTTCACAAAAAACTTTATTGTGGAATGTGATGCCTCAAGAAATTGAATTTGTGTTGTTTTAAAGCAAGAAGGAAGACCCATTGCTTTTGAAAGTCGTCCAATCAAAGGAAAGTATTTACAGAAAGCTATTTATGAGAAGGAAATCTTGGCAATACAACATGCACTAAATAAATGGCAACCTTACCTAATGGGAAGACATTACAAGGTAAAAACTGATCATGATAGTCTTAAACACTTTTTGGAACAAAGACTATCTTCAAAAGAGCAACAAAAATGGGTCATAAAGATGTTGGGTTATGAATTTGAAATCATCTACAAAAAAGGGAAGCTAAATGTTGTTGCAGATGCACTCTCAAGAAAGGATGAAGAGGTGGAAGAATTTTTTTGTGCAATTTCTATTATCAAACTAGATTGGATAACCAAAGTGAGGGATGAATGGAAGAAGGACAAAGAAGTGTGGACACTCATTCAAAATTTGCAGCAAGGTCCAAGTACATCTGATACATTTAGTTGGAAAAATTATTCCTTATAGTAAAAGGATAGCTTATATCTTTGTAAGAATTCCAAACTAAAACAAAAGATTCTTTTGGAATTGCACACTTCTCCTTTAGGAGGACACTCAAGATTTTTAAAAACTTACCACATGGTGAAGAATTTTTTTTTTGGGATGGCCTTAAATCTGATATTCAAAAGTTTGTGGCAGAATGTTTCATTTTCCAGAAAAATAAAGTTGAGACAATTAAGATCCTGGGTCTTCTACAACCTTTATCCATTCCAAGTCAACGTTGGGAGGGGATTTCAATGGATTTTATCACAAGTTTACCTAAGTCTAAAGGAAAGAGTATCATCATGGTGGTAGTTGATAGACTTACCAAGTATGCACACTTTTGTGCATTATCTCATCCATTTAAAGCAAGTATAGTAGCTACAACATTTATGGAAACAATTCAAAAGCTACATGGAAACCCAAATATTATGGTAAGAGACAGAGATCCCATTTTTACTGGAAATTTTTGGACGGAATGATTTTCTTGTTTGGGTGGTCAAATAACTCATAGCTCATCTTATCATCCTCAATCCGATGGTAAAACTGAGATAGTGAACAAATGTTTGGAAGGATATTTTCGTTGTTTTGTATCTGATAAACAAACACAATGGGTCAAGTGGTTACCTCTCGCTGAATGGTGGTATAACACTTTCTTCCATACTACAACAAAAATTACCCCATTTATGGCACTTTATGGATATCATCCACTGTCCATCACATCATATTTAAGAGAAAATTCTAAGGTTCAAGCAGTGAAAGATCACATCGAGCATCAACAATAAGTTCTCCAACTCTTAAAGGATAACCTAAATTCAACACAAAATCGAATGAAACAATAGGCATATCAACATCGCAACGAGAGAAGTTTTGATGTAGGAGGCTAGGTATTTTTATGGCTACAACCATACAAACATATGCCCCTCAAGCAAGCTAAGAAGGATACTAAATTATTGCCAAAGTACTATGGTCCTTACAAGGTGTTGCAAAAGATTGCTACTATGGCATACAAATTGGAGCTTCTTGCTTTTTTGCGAGTGCATCCAGTTTTCCATGTTTCATGCTTAAAGAAGGTTATAGGTGATAACCTTACAGTTAAAAAAATATTGCCAGAACTTGATGAGGAAGGAAAAATCATATTGTAACTTGAAGCAATCACGGAAACAAGAACTAGACAACGAAAAAATCGATCAATTTTAGAGTATCTCATCAAGTGGAAGAACTTACCCACTGAATATTCTACATGGGAGGATGAGAATTTTATAAAAAAGCATCCAGAGCTACTCAAGCATTGAGGACAACACTTTTTTCAAGGAGAGGGGCATGTTAGGTCCCTATATTACTAGTATAGTCCCTTATTGTTGTTAGCGTAGCCCCCGTATTGTCATTGTTGTACCCCTGTAACCCCCATATTGTTATTATTATGCCCTTACATTATTATTGTTAGGTAGGATAGGATTATATTGCGACCCCCTAGACTCCTATATATAGAAGGAGGTTTTTCATTTATATCATCCAAGAATTGTTGATTTATGTAATGTAAAGGAGGTTGCCCCCTCGAAGTGGCTTATTTCTAAGGCGTTGATCTCTCTTTTCTTCTATTTTTGGAGTTGGATTCATAACATAAAATAAGGTCAATAATGTAAAGAGAAGAGATGTGTTAAAGAGAAAAGTTGATATGAGGTATTGCGTGAGTAAAAAAAACAAAAATAAAATAAGTGTGTTAATAATGTAAAGAGATAAATTAAAGTAATATATTAAGAAGATAAGAGATATGTTAAAGAGAAAAGTTAGTATAAAATATTAGTAAAGTAAAATAAGTATGTTAATAATTATTATTAGAAAAGATTAATGTGGAAGAATTAATATTATTATTATGTGAACATAGTATGATAATAATTAGATTTAAGGATGAAGAATTATTCATTTTCAATTTTTTTATGTAATTGGATCATAAGGAATTTAGTGAGAGATAGATTTGGAGTTAAAGTTGGAAATTTAAATTTCGCTTATTTTCAACCCTTCATCTCTATTAAGGTTGTTACGATGCTTACCTATTTCTATAGATTCCCTAAATTTTTTATGGTGACAGTGATCAACCTTAGCAATGATGCACCTATTTTCAATGCAAATTCGATGTTTTGTATTTTTAGAATGTTCAACCAAAGCAGAGGTTTTAGAATGATTATGCTTTATATATGTTGGTGCATAAATTGTCCTCGTAATTCAGGACAACTTGAAACCACATCACTGAGGATCCTAGATCCTCCTACTCTATGTGACAAGGGCTGGCCTCCCTTTCACCACAGGGGGTAATCCCCGTTGATAATCAAAGCTGAATAGTCATTGTAGAATAATATAAATTAAATAGTTTTTCTATTTAACAAATAAATAGGCCATATTATTGAATAAATAATATTTTAAATAAATAGTATTTTTAAGGAAATAGAAGTGGTATGCATATAAAATGTAAAAAATTATTAAAAATTAAATATCATTATGACTAAATGGGGTTTAAATTAATATATCATATTTCTCACAAAACATAAGGGTTAGTAAAAAGGTGGTAAAAAGTAAAAATAAAAATAAAATGGAAAGACAGAAGTTAGGAAAAACTAGTATAAATGCATTTAAGAGAAATGTTGTAGTTGAAACAATATGGAATCAAGTGCTATTATTATTATTCATCCAGCAACAAATCAATTAAATTATTTATTTAATTTTTCTAAATAGTAAATATTGAACAAAATAAACCAATTTTACTGTGTAGGAGATTAATCAATTTGATCATGTCAAAAATGCATTTAAGAGAAATGTTGTAGTTGAAACAATATGGAATCAAGTGCTATTATTATTATTCATCCCACAACAAAACAATTAAATTATTTGTTTAATTTTTCTAAATAGTAAATATTGGAAAAACTAAACCAATTTTACTATGTGGGAGATTAATCAATTTGATCATGTCAAAGCATTGCTAATCACCACATTTTACTAGTAAAATAAAACCCTAAATAACGTGTATTGTCAGAGTTTGTTCTGCAACAAATAAATTCAAATATAATTTAAAAAATCTTTAAATAACAAATATTCGAGTATTTAAATCATTATTGCATTCAATATTATTGAATAATCATGTTATATCAATAACCTTCACAATGAATTAGTAAATAAAATCTCACATAAAAATAACAGATCAATCACCTTCACAATGAACCATTAAATAAAATTTCACATAAAAATAACAGACATAAAGAAAAGAAAGAAATAGACATTATTAGGTAAAACTCCACACAGTTGAAATGAATAACACCACTGTAGCAAGTACATGAAGCCTTAAAATGAATAAGTCTTAAGGTCTGATGCACCACCATCCTTCAATCTGCCTAAAAAATGTCGACTCTGCCAAAAAGGCTCTCGAACAATTCTTTTACATCTTCTTTTAAATGTCTCTCGAAGTTTGTTTCATTTTTAGTTCTAGTAATTTCCAAACAAAATTACGGAGATAAATATTATTTTGATTAAATCTAATACATATTTCATTATTTAAATCAATCTCCACCCCAAATTTTCCACATTAAAATCCTTTCGTGCATTAAAAGAAAATATAATAATTAATTCTCTAATATAAAACATAATAATAAATTAAATATAACTCACCGATTCATAATATTTTCCTTATTATATTATCTCACGTATATTAAATGAAATTCAAATTTTTACCTTAAGTGAGACCCAGTAAAATTTTCCCACCATATAAAACATTAGGTCATAAAATATGTAATTCAAATTTTTACCTTAGGTGAGACGTAATAAATTTTTGCCACCATATAAAACATTAAGTCATAAAATATGTATTTAACGTGCACTTATTCTCCAGAAACACAAGATAAAATAAAAAATATTAAATTGAATAAATTGAATGTGATTTTCTCTTTTAAATGCTTGCATTTCTACAAAGTCTGTGATAAAATCTCAATGTTCTTCTTATAATCTTGCAAAAACTTCATTCACCCATTAGAAACAAAATTATGAATTCAAAATAAACAAATCTAAAATATATATAGGTTCTCAATTTCAAATTTAAAATAAACTTTTAATTATAAATTTCACATTTTATTTTAATATAATACTTAAATAATATTTAATTATTATTAACAATATATTCTTATCTAAAATGTTAACATTATAATATATAAATGAAAATTGAGATGCAAATTATATATAAAACATTATATAAATATATGAAATAGCGAGGGTTTTTTGGAAATTCGTCTTGGTCCAGAAAAACTTATCTAAGGAAGAGTGAGGCTTCCTGGACTTTGCAAGGTATTAAACACTCTATTATGGCATCGGATTCCCTATATTTGGAGGAAAGAGGTTCTGCGAAAGCTCTCTAACTGAAATAGCAAAGCAACGAAGTCTTTGTCTTAAGCCAGAAATAGCGGGAAATCTTTGAGACAATGAGCTTCCTCTTGAAGACAACAAAATTGTCTCAAACAATCAAGGAGTCATGCAATCATTCTACAAGTTGTGATGAGTATAAGTGGATCGGGAGCCAAGGAAAACACTGAATTGCAGACACAAATTCTAAAGCCCTAAAACTGAAGCAGAACATAACCCACAGAAGAAATCAACAACGAATTTAACATTTCAGGCAGGCGAGGAAGTTTAGAATGTATGAGAATTTCATAGCTAAAGATGGAAGGGTGTACAAATCTAGTCTGGCAAGTACAAGGTCTAAAACAGTGAGTTACTTATGCACATTGGATCCAAAGCCAAGGCAAGGGAATCCCTGTAGCAGACTGCTTGAAATCCCTATTACGAATTCAAGTTTTTTTCTGAAGCAACAGTGACTTTAGAGTAGTTGGTACGTGATTGCCTAAGGTGTCTTGAGCAGGCGGCCTCATCGGTGTTAGTTGTCGGGGGCAGTGGGCTCGCTGCCATATTTTCTTTTGAATTTCCTAGGGTTTGGAAATAAAGATCTCTATTTTTCAAGGATACAACTTCTAAGGTGTGGTGAGTACAACCCTACAGATTGTGGCTAACAGCAATTTCTTTTGAACTTCAATTTTGGGACAGCGGGAGCAAGATTTATATCTGCCAAAGACTCAGCCTCCAAGGTGCGGTGACAACCTCACGTTGGTTTTTCTTTACAGGTGCACAAGTTCTCACTTACCCTCCTTGTGTTAAGTTTTGTTTTATTACACTATGAATACTTCCCCTCATTTTTCCAAGCCTCGCTCTAGCAAAGGCAGACCAAGTAAAATTACATTATATAGTCTTTATGAGTACATTGAGCCTTTAAAAATATGAAGAGAAGAAAGAGAAAATCATTTTAAACTAGAACTAACGGCAATGATTGATAAAAACCACAAATCATTAGAAAATAAAATAACGACACTCAAAATTGAACTCCAAGAAATGAAAGGTAAAATTCAAGAAATAGAACATAGTAAACAAACAACGGTCGAAGAAAATGACACATTCAAAAGCAAGATTAAAAATCTAAAAGGATAACTACATAATAAATCATCCCTAAATAACATAGAAAATAACTTAGATATTAAACCCATCAAAGAGGAAATTAATAAAATAATTTTTCTCGACCACGAGTACCCAAAACGAGCCTTAAATCTTATAGTTGTAGGTATAGAAGAACAAAAAAATGAAAACACATTAGAAATGGTTAAAGAATAACAACAAAAAAATCTCAAATTGAAACAACCTATCTCACGGAAGCAATAAGGGTCGGAAAGATAGTTGAGCATAAACACAGACTCATCTATGTCAAGGTGAGTTGTCATGAACACAAACTGGATATAATCAGGAAATCACCAAGCCTAAAAGGAACATGAATCTTTATAAATGAATATCTCATTCTAGAAGACCAAGTTGAACTTAGGAAAGAAGTCCAAAAAGTCAAGGATGCAAGAAAGGACAGGAAATGGGAAATCATTAGGAATAGGAAAGCTATTATTAGAGATAGAGTCTCAAGCATGAGTGATAAATAGGAATTTGCATCACTCCGGATCCTCTTCTGGAACTGTCATGGCTTTCCATGGTGTAAAGGTCCTATGTTAAGCTGGATCTCGAGTGATATTAACCTTATTCTTTTAATTGAAACATGGGAGCATGATGAATCTAGGGTCCCTCACCTCAATGGTTTCACTCTTTGGTCTGGTTGGAATAAGAAATCCTCCCAGAGGGGTTTTGGTGGTATATCCTGCTATATAAGGAACACTTTTTCCTCTCACATCCGACTTCATAAAATCGACCCCTTCAATCAATACATTTGGATCGAAATATCTGATTCTACCACCAATAGGATCTTTCTTGCAATCTGCTATTTCTCTCCTATCAACTCTACATCTTATAAGAAGAACAACTTGGATAAGAATTTTCCTTTCAATTCTTTAGAAAAATACAGCTTCAACCTGAGAAATGATGGTAATATCCTTTTACTGGGAGACTTTAATGCTATAAATGCAACTAACCAAGCCATTACATTAAGAACCAACTCTAACCCCGACCCCTTGTGGCTTGATGAAGATAATAACTTAGCTAATAAATTCAAGAGAAAATATCAAGACATTATCGAGAACTTATTCGGCACCAAGCTCCTCAAACTTTGTAGTTCCCAGGACCTAATTATTTTTTATGGTATTAACAAGTGGCCCCTCTCTGGTCAGATAACATGTTTCCATGCGACGGGTAGCAATATCGTCGATTATGCAATTTATTACATCCTCGTCCTCAACCATATTGCAAAATTTGAGCTTCTCAATGGATTCGAGCCTGAATCTAACCACAAACCTCTATCTCTATCCCTCAATCTTTCTATGCATACCACCCGCATGTATGAGACCAATGAAATAAAAATACACATTCGCTTTGATAGAATTAAAACCGACGTCTTCTTAAGGGATTTAGATAGGGATTTAGGCCCCATGAATTATAATAATAACAATGATCAAATTTAGTACCATTTCACTACTATCCTTTTCAACGCAATTAGCAAGTTTTCTAATGAGATTTCGTTTAAGCAGTCTAATAGAACTTCCAATCCATGGTATGACAAAGATTGCAAAATTTCTAGGAAAGCGATTAGAGATGCTCCTTATGAAATCATTAAGCTACATAATATCAATATATACAAAAATATCATCAAGAGGAAGGAAAGATCATAAATTAATAAAATACATGATTTTCTTCTCCACCTTTCTAAAGTCGTGCCAAAAACATTTTGGTGGAATGTTCTTGTCTGTAAAACCAAAGATAGCCATTCTATCCCCTTAGAAAACTGGGACAACTATATTAAGAAGTTGTATGACTCTCTAGACACTATGGGCACCACATTAATCACTCCAATTAAGGAGGATGTATTCTCTCTTGACGACATTGAGTCTGGTATTAATAAGCTTGCTAATGGGAAAGATAAATATATTGAAGGATACCAAGCTGAAATCCTTAAAATGGGAAGATCTATCCTCATTCCTTGTCTCCACAAGCTTCTCAATTTGGCTATAACGCATGGCTTCCCTCGTCTTTAGACGTAAAGCCTTATTGTACCTATATTTAAAAATGGGGGCAAGAGTGTTCCATCCAACTATAGGAACATTATGTTTAGCCATATCTTGGCCAAGCTTTATGGGCTCATTTTGGGGAAGAAGCTTAGCCTTTGGCTTGAAAGCCAGGGAAAAAGAGCTAATGGAAAAGATGGGTTTAGGAGACATCACTCAACTGTTGACCATTTGGTCACTATTAGAATCATTGTGGAGGAATGTCACAATAGTCAAGCTGATCTCTTCTGTTGTTTTGTGGACTTTAGAAAATATTTCAACACTGTCCCTCGAGATAAAATTTCAGAGAGACTTAAAGAGATCATGGTCCCTCCTGAGATGAGGATTGTTGTGATCTGTCTCTACAATACCGTCACTGCCAAGCTTAAAACCAATGAGGGGTGGTCTAAAGACATTAAATGAAATATTGGAGTTAAGCAAGGGTGTCCCCTATCCCCTACCCTTTTTGGCATATACATCGAAAATCTAGAGGGGCGTATGCAATCTGTGGGGTGCAACGGCACTGAGCTTGCTGGTGTTCTCATTACTCTTCTCCTCTATGCCGATGATATCATTCTTCTTGCAAAAATCCATGATGACATTGACAAGCAACTCCATATTCTTCATGACTACTGCTCCAAGATGGGTATGACAGTTAATACTGAAAATACTAAAGTCATGATCATTAAATCCAAAAATATCACCCATGGTAGTTTCATGTATAATAAATAGTGCTAGATCAAGTTTCTTCTTATAAGTATTTGGGCATTGGCTTCCCTCATCATCTCAACTGGAAATATAGCATCGAGAAAAGGAATATTGGGGGTTGGAAAGATTATTATGAGCTTGAAAACAATTGTAAGTCGGTCGATATTTACATTTGGAGTAAAAATAGGTTCCTCTTTGAGACCCTTGTCACCCCTGTTGTCTTATACAGATGTGAATTTTGGGGTTGCAGTATATCCAAAGAGTCTTGGAGGAAGATTGAGATGATTCAAAAGAAATTCCTAACCTACAACCTTAAGATCAAGGGAAATACTTCCTATCATATCCTCTTGATCGAATCTGGTTTGTCCCCCATTGAAAGTACGTCTATGTTTAGATATCTCATGTATAAGAAGAAGCTTGACAACATGGAATAAAAAAGGCTCCCTAAAATTTCTTCTAATTGTAGCCAAAACCCTCACCTTCGCCTCAAGCATGGGTGGCATAAAGATGCCCTGTCTCGGCTAAACCACTGGGGAATTAAGGAGGAGCTCATTATGGGAAGCAAATATAATATAAAAAATACTATTACCTCCAAGTTTAAGGACAATTTGTGGGAGGATCAGGAGCTGGAGGGTAAAAGGAAGCTAAGATACTATAAGGAAGTGATCAACCCCACCCTTGAAATCAGAATTATCTCTCTGTGTTGTCCAACAATAAGAAAAAAATGAACATTTCTAAGATAAGAACTAATTCCCATGAGCTTTGGTGTGAGCTTGGGCGGTGATCTATTCCCCAGACCCCTTGGAATGATAGAATTTGTCATTTTTGCGATTCTAAGCAAGTGGAATATGAAAATCACTTTCTTTTAGACTGCCCGACTCTTACTCACATCCCTACCATCTGCCACACTTCCAATATTCTTGATTAATTAAGCTAACCCACCTATAGCGATATTGGAGCACTTATTTCCCTTCTCTTTGACCATGAAACAATATTTTGAAGAATCAAACTTAGATTCTTTCTCCTCTCTTAAGGTCCGATAGACCGCATTGGTCTTAACGGACGGTAACCATCATCATCATCATCATCATCATCATTTTAAATAATACATATTATATATATTGAAATTATATATATATTATTAAAGATTTATTTAAACATAGTTTATACCATTGTCGGGTCTACAAAGGAGAGAGAATGATGATCATTAAGCCCGAAAGATCCCAATCGTTGATATGTTAAGAATCGAAAGATAGTTATTAAACTCATTTGATAATTAAAATATTTTGTTTGACTCGATGAATGAGATTTATACGAGTCAAACTTTAAGTTTCAAAGGGAGCATAAGTGGGTTTCAAATTTAGTTCACATGGAAGAAATCTAGAGTTTTAATGTGAGGAGTCATCCATTATACTTACATGAGGAACTTTCTGGATTCTTGTTTGAACTTTATGTTAGAGACTCTTTTTTCAATTTCTTTAGAAAATATAGCATTCATGGGATGGGAGTATTATACACTGGACTTAGTCCAATACCATTGACCTTGCTCCACTACCAGTGAACATTCGTAGTCCTGATGAATATATCAACATGCCCTATCAAAATTCACCTCGACAGAAGGAGAGGGAGGATTACACACTAGAATTTAATATAATGACACTAGCCTTGTTCCACTGTGTTAGCTCCCTATATTACTAGTATAGTCCCTTATTTTTGTTAGTGTAACCCCCTTATTTTTATTCTTGTACCCCTGTAACCCCCATATTGTTATTATTGTGCCCTTACAATATTATTGTTTGGCCGGCTAAGATTAAATTATGGCCCCATGGACTCCTATATATAGAAAGGAGGTTTTTTCATTTGCATCATCCAAGAATTTTTCATTTATGTAATGTATTGGAGGTTTCCCCCTCGAAGTGGCTTATTTCTAAGGCGCTTATCTCTCTTTTCTTCTATTTTTGGAGCTAGTTTCATAACATTTGGTATCAGAGCTTTGGATTCTAGGGTTTTGTTGCTCCAAACAGGTCGTCATGACATTTTCGCTATAAATTTTTTCTAAGAAGGTTCAAAAGCTAAAATTTTTACAGAGTAAAGTTGAAATCCAAAGGAACGTCGTGTAAAAAATTCAAATCTTGGTTCGCAATATTTTTGGAGATATGATCTGTGGAAGTTAGGGTTTTTTCAAGCTTATGAATTTCACCTAAACCGGTCATCATGAAATTTTCACTATAAATGTTTTCTACGAAGGTTCAGAAGCTGAAATGTTTCCAGAGAGAAGCTGAAATCTTGAGTAACTTCCTATAAAAATTTCAGATCTTGGTTGGCAATATTTTCAGAGATATGATCTGTGGAATTTAGGGTTTTTTCAGGCTCCCGAATTTTATCTCAAAGAGGTGACCGTGGGAAAATCATCATAACTCCCTCTCTGAGCATCGGATTGGAATTATGTAAATAGTTTTTGCAAGTACACAGACTATAGTTTCCTTTCTATCAATTTCAGAGCAAACAGAGGAAATAGTGACACGTGGCACGTCATACAGGTTTGCTCTACTGAACTAGTGCATAATTAGGTCATTGTGGGATATTGGGAATAAATTTTCCTTGAAGAATCCAAATAAGGTCAGACCTATGACATTAGAAAGAGTATTGAGAGCGATACTACAGGTCCTATTTTTAGATATTGAAGATCTGAAATCACAGAGATAATTCAGTTTCAATATCGAGCTCCTTAAAAGAAAGAAAAAGGTGTGTACTTTTTTTCTTTTAATTGCATATGTCTTATGTGAAAAATCAATTTGAAGTGATTCCAAGGGCATATTGAAGCACATATATCAATATTGGGTTCTACAATTCCACCTAAAAATAATTCAACACCCATTAATCCTTCAGAATGCTCTACTATGACTCATGAAGAGTAAGAAGCACAACATGACATATCAAAATTACAAGAGCAAGTGCACTAAATTTAGCTCTCGCAAAGAGCAACAAAAAAAGAAATGGAATTTTTGAAGAAAGGCGTGGAAGTTAAGGTGGATGGTTTGAAGAAAGTTGTGGAAGATAAGATGGATGGCTTGGAAGCTGGCATGGAAGCTAAGATGGATGACATGGAAGCTAATATCGATGAAAAATGAAAGACAACATGGAAGACATGAAGAATGATCTAAAATCATACATGGAATGTTTGATGACAAGGTTAATACAAGAAACGATTCCTAATGGCGGAAAGATAATAGAGGAAGCTCATGATGAGAACACAATAAATGTTAATCGTGATTTCATAAACTATAATGTTGGATTGAAGCACCACCATATTCCAAAGATGGATATGAGGAAGTTTGATGGCAAGGATCTTGTAACATGGATACTACAGATGGAGCAATATTTTGATCTCAATAATGTGAAAAGCACACAAAAGGTCCGCATTGAAACTTTACATTTAGAACAAAATACATTTGTATGGTATCGATGGCTTTCCTCCCGTAAAAAAATTGTCACTTGGTCAATTTTTATGGAGGAAATGAGAGCACATTATGAGGATACAAAGAGCAACACCTTCTTTAGCCAATTGATAAATCTCAAACAAAAGGGTTTAGTGGGGCAGCACATTGAGGACTTCCAAAAATTGAATATAAGGGTAACTAATATTCCAGAGGAACACAGGATTGATCTCTTCATAGGCACTTTAAAGGATAACATACAACATGAAGTTCGTGTTCTGGAACCTGATTCATTGGAGAAGGCATTCAAGTTGGCAAGAAAAGTTGAATGTAAAATTATGGCGACAAGGAAGCCTACCACTCAATTCTATAAAGAAGGAAGTGTTGCTACGCCTAGATTTCCACAACCTACAACGTTGACACCACAACAATTGGAAGAAAAAAGAGCAAAAGGGCTTTGCTACAGTTGTGATAGCAAATACACTAAAGGTCATAAGTGTGCTGAGAAGAAATTATTTTACATAGATTGTGAAGAAGAAGAAGAAAATGAACAAGAACAGGATATACACCAGGAACCACCCCTAGAAGAGGAAGAAATGAATCCGACCATATCGTGTAATGCACTGGCAGGAATTACCACTCCTCAAACTCTAAAGATAGAAGGACATATAAAGAAGAAAAGGGTAATAGTGTTGATTGATTCAGGTAGCACCCATAATTTTATTCATTATAAGGTAGCCAAGGAATTAAATTGTTTCCTATACCCAGCACCAGAATGTCAAGTGATGGTTGCAAATGGAGGAACTATAAATTGCTCGGGAAAATGCCATAATATCAAGCTAACCATGGGGGAATATGTATTGACTAGTCCAATGCTTTCCATTCCTATGGGAGGTGCTGATGTTGTACTAGGAGTACAATGGTTGCAATCTTTGGGGATGGTAGCTTTTAATTTTCAAGAACTTTTCTTGAAATTTTTTTCAGAAGGAAAGGAAGTCGAATTACGGGGTATTGAAGGGAAGCCGGGAAGGATAATAAGCTCTAATGTCATGACAAAGCTTCTCAAGAAAGAACAATGAGGCGTAATTGCACAATTATGCTCACTAGAAGTTCCGACATCAAAATCATCTATTTCTGCAGATCTCCAACAAGTCTTGGACAATCATTCCAAGGTGTTTGAAACTCCCAAAGGACTCCCACCTATTCGTGATCATGATCATGCCATTCATTTGATTCCAGGAAGTGTTCCTCCAAACATCAGGGCTTATAGATATCCTTACTTCCAAAAGAGCGAAATTGAACGTATGATTGCAGAAATGTTAGAGGCGGGTATAATTCAACCTAGTCAAAGTTCTTTCTCTGCTCCTGTAGTATTGGTACACAAGAAGGATGGATCACGGCGAATGTGTCCGGATTATAGGGAGCTCAATAAGCTCACCATTAAAGACAAATTTCCCATTCCTGTGATTGATGAATTATTGGATGAATTACATGGAGCAATTTATTTTACCATGTTGGATCTTTGTTCAGTATATCATCAAATTAGAATGAAGACTGAAGATATTCCAAAAACAACATTTCGAACTCATGAGGGTCATTATGAATTTTTGGTCATGCCTTTTGGCCTTACCAATGCACCTTCTACATTTCAAGGGTTGATGAATTCCATTTTCAAACCCTTCGTTAGAAAATTTGTGCTAGTATTTTTTGATGATATACTAATCTATAGCAGGTCTTGGAAGGATCATGTTGAACATGTTGACAGGGTGCTCAAACTATTGCAGGAGAAACAATTATATGCAAAAACATCCAAATGTTTCTTTGGAGTACAAGAGGTGGAATATCTCGGTCATATTGTATCTCACGAGGGTGTTAAAGTAGACCCTAACAAAATTAAAGCCATTAAGGAATGGAAAGTCCCCACAACCATAAAGCAGTTGCGAGGATTTCTCGGGTTAACAGGGTATTATCGCAAGTTTGTTAAGAATTATGGGAGAATAGCAGCACCTCTAACAACATTATTGAAGAAAGATGCATTTTCATGGACTCCAGAAGCAACTAAGGCCTTTGAACATCTTAAAGAGGCAATGTGCCTAGCACCAGTCTTAGCTACGCCAGACTTCACAAAAACCTTTATTGTGGAATGTGATGCCTCAGGAAATGGAATTGGTGTTGTTTTAATGCAAGAAGGAAGACCAATTGCTTTTGAAAGTCGTCCAATCAAAGGAAAGTATTTACAAAAACCTATTTATGAGAAGGAAATGTTAGCAATACTGCATGCACTAAAGAAATGGCGAACTTACCTAATGGGAAGACACTTCAAGGTAAAAACTGATCATGATAGTCTTAAACACTTTTTGGAACAAATACTATCTTTAGAAGAGCAGCAAAAATGGGTCACAAAGATGTTGGGTTATGACTTTGAAATAATCTACAAAAAAGGAAAGCTTAATGTTGTTGCAGATGCACTCTCAAGAAAGAATGAAGAGGTGGAAGCATTGCTTTGTGCCATTTCTACTATCCAACTAGATTGGATAACCGAAGCAAGAGATGAATGGAATAAGGACAAAGATGTATGGACACTCATTCAAAAGTTGCAGCAAGATCCTAGTACATCTGATACATTTAGTTGGAAAAATGATTACTTATGGTACAAAGATCGCTTATATCTTTGTAAGAATTCCCAACTAAAACAAAAGATTCTTCTGGAATTGCACACTTCTCCTTTAGGAGGACACTCAGGATTTTTAAAAACTTACCACAGGGTGAAGAAATTTTTTTTTTGGGATGGCCTTAAATCTGATATTCAAAATTTTGTGGCGGAATGTTTGGTTTGCCAGCAGAATAAAGTGGAAACAATTAAGACCCCGGGACTTCTACAACCTTTATCCATTCCAAGTCAACGTTGGGAGGAGATTTCAATGGATTTTATCACAGGTTTACCTAAGTTTGAAGGAAAGAGTGTCATCATGGTGGTAGTTGATATACTTACCAAGTATGCACACTTCTGTGCATTATCTCATCCATTTAAAGCAAGTACAGTTGCTACTACATTTATGGACACAATTCAAAAGCTACATGGAAACCCAAGGGTTATTGTGAGTGACAGAGATCCCATTTTTACTGGAAATTTTTGGACGGAGTTATTTTCTTGTTTGGGTATTCAATTAGCTCATAGCTCATCTTATCATCCTCAATCCGATGGTCAAACTGAGATAGTGAATAAATGTTTGGAAGGATATCTTCGTTGTTTTGTATATGATAAACAAACACAATGGGTCAAGTGGTTACCTCTCGCTGAATGGTGGTATAACACTTCCTTCCATACTACAGCAAAAATGACCCCATTTATGGAAATTTATGGATATCATCCACCGTCCATCACATCTTCTTTAAGGGAAAATTCTAGGGTTCAAGCAGTGGAAGATCACATTGAGCATCAACAAGAAGTTCTCCAACTCTTAAAGGATAACCTAAAATTGGCACAAAATCGAATGAAACAATAGGCAGATCAACATTGCAGTGAGAAAAGTTTTGATGTAGGAGACTGGGTATTTTTACAGCTACAACCATACAAAAAAATTTCCCTCAAGCAAGCTAAGAAGGATAATAAATTATCGCCAAATTACTATGGTCCTTACAAGGTGTTGCAAAATATTGGTACTATGACATACAAATTGGAGCTTCCTGCTTCTTCACGAGTGCATCCAGTATTCCATGTTTCATGCTTAAAGAAGGTTATATGGGACAAACTTCCAGTTCAAACAATATTTCCAGAACTTGATGAGGAATGAAAAACCATATTGGAACCTGAAGAAGTCATGGAAACAAGAACTCGACAGTTATGAAATCGATCAATTTCAGAGTATCCCATCAAATGGAAGAACTTACCCACTGAAGATTCTACATGGGAGGATGAGAATTTTATACAGAAGCACCCAGAGAAACTCAAGCGTTGAGGACAACATTTTTTTGAAGGAGAGGAGTATTTTAGCTCCATATATTACTAGTATAGTTCCTTAAGTTGTTAGTGTAACCCCCTTCTTGTTATTGTTGTACCCCTCTAACCCCCATATTGTTATTATTGTGCCCTTACATTATTATTGTTAGGTCGGCTAGGATTACATTGTGGCCCCATGGACTCCTATATATAGAAAGGAGGTTTTTTCATTTGTATCATCCAAGAATTGTTAATTTATGTAATGTATTGGAGGTTTCCCCCTCGAAGTGGCTTATTAATAAGGCGTTGATCTCTCTTTTCTTCTATTTTTGGAGTTGGTTTCATAACACACTGCTAGCGAGTGTCTATAGCTCCGGTGGAGATGCCATCATGCCCCACCCAAGAATACATAAGTTCCTATATCTAGGGTAGTATGTTGATTAGGAAGGTCTCATGTATGGTTATGATGTGACTAACTAGTTCGACCAAAGTTTCAATTGAATTTTTTGAAAGCTCAATCTTACAGTTATAGGTCTAACACTCATGAATTAGTGTGATCCCTTAGTATTTATGTGTAAGTAGCATGGCAGAAGAATGTGGTAAGGAATATTCAATATGAAGGTGAAATTATTAAGAGATTAAGATATGAGCCCTTTAAATATTGTTACCCCTTAAACATGATTTACACACCAAGTCTTTAAATATGTATTTAAAAATCTCGTTAATATAGTTCATACTAAGGATTCATAGATGTGTATTCAATTCTACTATGGTCACATAAAGACTCCTCAAGATGTAGAAGACTTTATCTTTATTCATTCTAAACATAAGAAGCGAAAGTAAACACAATTTTATTTATGTACAAGGTTTATATACAATGTGTTTTCAAAAAAAAATTGTTCAAAAAAGACAAACAACCAGTGTAACCAAGACAAAAAATTGTCAACTCCAAGACTCTTACCTTTAAGTTTCAAAAATATAAATATGTTCAGTGATTGTAAGAAAAGGTAAGGTGTTTTGCTCATTTTAGTTCCTAGAAGGGAGTTGATATCAACACAATGATAAAATGATGTTCTCTTAAACACTTCTTCCATCCAATCTTCTATGAAATCATAATAAATTGTGTGGTTATTTAAATGATAATTTTTTTTTAACATTAATGTATATGCAATATATTCATCATTTATTTCCATATTAGAGAAATCTGAAATCATGCTAGCTTTTATCATACGACAACTTATATGTTTTTGAAATTCATCTTTATCATCATAAGAAGAAGAATTATGTGTAGTTAGGAAGGAGTTACTGAAGTGATTATGTATATATGGTAAAATAAACAAATGCACATTAGTTAAAATAAAGTTTA
This sequence comes from Pinus albicaulis, assembly GCA_034641835.2. Lineage (NCBI taxonomy): Eukaryota > Viridiplantae > Streptophyta > Pinopsida > Pinales > Pinaceae > Pinus > Pinus albicaulis. The sequence continues at coordinate 1,161,994,904 of CM076578.1, read as the reverse complement.
GAGTTAATTCATTTTCATTTTAATATAAAATAACCTTATTACATACATAATTATCATAAACAAGTTCATTGTTAGTTACATAGTAATGTTTGTCATGGTTATTAACATGAAATGCATTATAGTTGTATGATATTTGTGAATTTAAACAAGTGAATAATTATTATCATATTCATCCTACATAGGAGGTTTTGAGTAATCAACATGAACCTGAAATGTATCAACATTATAATTATTGAAAACACCACCATCACATACCTCTTCTTCCTTGTAGTCAAATAATCTTGATTCTCCTTAGAAGTTGTCTTCTTCACAATCATCAATATTAACATAATTAAAAACATGAAACAAAACAGGTATGTTAGAAGATAATTTAGATTGCAAATAAATCCAAGAAAAATCCATTGGAAAATAAAAATAATATATCTAATTTAGGATTTTCCACGTGAATAAAACAAAGATATATATGCTTCAAAACCTTTATGGTACATGCAACCGTGATCTTGGTCACAAACTTAATCAATTAATATAGTTACCATAAATTTCAAGGAGATCATATTTGGTTAGACTATCCATGATTAATCATGATCCGGTGCTCAAAATTATGCTAAAAAATAATTTTTTTTGGATTGGTGTGGAACCTGAACGACTGCGTAGATCTCATCATTCTGAATCTGGCGCAACTCGTTTTGTGGAAAACCGACACAGTATGCTCCCAGAAACACACTCTATCCACTTTGTCAAACATGCAAATTTTAAAAAAAAATTATTCATACAACCCAGTCAACAGTCCAAACTGTTGACTGGGCATACCTACGTGGCCATTGACTGGTCAAACCCTTTGATTCTTCGGCGAATCGTGGAGTACCAAGTGGCACATTCTTATAGGTTTTTGTTGGTGGATTTGTATTTGTTGATTTTGGGCCAACCACGTGGCCTAGGCAGGGGCTGCCACCTGGCAGCACGGGGGGCCGAAAAATTTTGGTTGGGGTTGAGAGGAGGCCCAGGGAGTTGAACTACCAACCCGCGCGCAACAAACACCATCTCATACCATTACACCATAGCTTTCCATTTAATAATATATGTCTACTGGTTATATTTAAAATGTAATGGTAGGAGGGTTGGGGGTGGGAGCCAGGGTCTGGCCCTAGCCCTTGGTCACTGCCACCGATGGGAGGCTAGCCCCGAGCCCTCCCATATATAATTCTATGGTAACATCAGTGGAGCGGCCACATGCCGACGGTTAGCCAAACCACCGAAGCTCTTTTCTTTTTTTTTAAACTATTTTTTTGCCTTAGCCTGTAGAGGTTAAATTAAGGTGGTGAAATTTTTTCCCGAAAAACCATCAAACTGTCGCCCAGTTAGCGCCAATAAAGGGCGAAATTGTAGGATGTTTCCAGCCTTGGAGAAATTTGTGGAGCGGTTAGTGGAGAAACTTGGGGAGGTCATACCTTCTCCAGGTTTTGGCCAAATTCGATGCAGAAAGAGGCTAGACGGGCATTTTTGGTCATTATGTAGTTGATGGAACGGGTTGCAGAGTAGATTGAGCATTTTAAACACGCGTATTTACACTTTTGAGCATAATAGAAGAGGGCCAAGCCATTGGAAGTTAGACCAAGGAGACGTAGCCCAGGCGGGGTGAACACCTTCATCATATTGTGTTGTGTGACTATTTATGCTGATGTTTATATCTGATTGATGTTGTTTTTCATTGTTTTATTTAAGTTAATTTTCTCATGAAAAACAAATAAAAACACATAAAACTTCATGTTACAGTTCCAGTTAACCCCATCATCCTCAAGCACTTTAATTTAATTCAGAATTAGATCTTAGCACAACAAAACTAATATTCACATTCAGATCAAATCATGATCCTTGTAACCCATCTATGAGATATTGTTCATCAAATTCCAATCTTTGAAACTATCTCCAAGCACATCCATAATTCGATAAAAGAGTGGTAGTTCAAGGGGTAAACACATATAGAGAGCTAATTGAATCCTTGTGCTACTAGAGTTTAACTAGAGAGACCCTTCACATTATTTGCAAGTTCATCTATATTTGGAAAGAAGACTAAGGAGGGGTTAAGGAACATGCATCTAGAAATTATCTCAATATTCTGAACACAATTTGGTGTTTTTTGTTCTTTCTATTTATCAGTAATATAGATATATGGCTTTCACCTCTTATGTCTATGAATTGTTGTCATTTCTTTTCAAGCATTGACACATCCAATTTTACTTTATCGTAATAGATAAGATATATTTTCCACTTATATTCTCTTTGTATCAAATGTGTTTCAGGGAGGTATATTGTCACTCTTGTGCACGTGTTTGAAATATTGAATATAGAGCTAGATTCTTGGAGCTACATCAACTAGGATCACTCAAGGATGATCATCGCAAATATGGTGGGATTCACCATCCTATCATCATTAGTATAAATTGAATGAGAATTTGTAGATCTAGAGTATAAAGGCCATAGGTATCTATCTCTAATATTGGTAGATCAAAGAGAGGATACTCTTATTTACAAGAGGAATTCTCTTACAACACCAACTAAAGAAGAAAGATGTATCATCATTTTAGGATAATAATATAGTATTTACTCCTCATAGGTGCCCCTATTTTATATTTACAAATCTATTATTCCAAATTCTTTCTCCCCACCTCAATTCTAACCATATATATATATATATTTTTGCTAGACTTTAACTCATGAGAAGTTTTGACAACTAATATTTTACCTAAAGATGTGAATTAAAGTATGTAAAATTATAATCCTAAACTCTAGATTCCCCTAGCCCTTCAATCTTCTCTATAACCTAATATTTAATATTTACAGTGAGTAACTTCACTCTTATTAAAGGGCTTTAAAAGGGAAGAAACCTATCAAGATGGCGTTGAAGAAAATTCCAAGCTTAATCTCTTGAGAATTTTATGTAATATGAAATATCACAATATTGAAAAGATATTTTGCAAGAATGCACAATTAAAAAATTCCAAACCTTATTAAGGATATTTATACCAACTAACTTTATAAAAAAATAAGTGGACTCTCTTATTCTCATAATTTAAAAAGTGAAAAAGTGAATATGCAACTCTTTATCTCAGATAACTCTAAATGATTTCATTAATTATTTATTATAAGAAATATATAACTAAATTTATACATGTCCTTTTCCTAATGAATTTAAAGATAACTTTAACTTTTAAAATTTAGGGATTTTATATGTGATCGTTATCAAATTCTAAACTAAATTATTTTAAAAATATTATTATTTAAAAAAAAAATCATTTATTAAATAAAAAATATTATATATGTTAAAACAAATCACCTATTAATTATTAATAATCAGTTACAATAATAAAATATTCTCTTCTTATATTCTCTTCTTATAAGTATGCTACTTCTCACTCAAATAAAAGATTCATCTCTCTAGATTTCCAAAACTTTCCATATGTAAGGACTTCCTTAAAATATTCCAATATTGCTAGGTCTTACCTATGTTATGTTAAGGAAGTATATCAATAAGGCATATTTAATGGTAAATGACACAATATAAGTTTACTTTGTTTATAGAAAAATATTGAAAATAATATATATATAATTTTAAATTCTAGTGATTTTCCATTGTAGAAAAAGATTTTGAATTATTCATAGTGTTAGATGAAATATGTTGACGTTTCAAATTCAAATGAGGATACATCATCATAGTAGAGGGTGAGGAAAGAAGAGCTAAACAGATAATACATAAATAAATAAAAACTAAAAAACCAAACTAAAACATAAAAAGTCTACTAAAACCTAAAACCTAAATTCAAAATAACTAAATAAAAGCAACACTAAAACTTAATTAATAATTTTATAAATAAATAATTATAATAATTATTGATAATAATTGATAATAATTATTAATAATTATTGTATTATAATAATTATAATTTACTAATATAAATAAATTATTAATAATTCATTATATAAATAAATTATTAATAACTATTCATAATTCATTTATAACTAATTATTGAAAAAATATTTATTTATTAAAATTCTAACTTGAATAAAAAGAAATAGAAATAACCTAAGGTAATTTTACCTATTAAGAGAAGGCTAAGGACCTGAAAAATATACTTGAGACTGGACTATAGATTTTATCTGATTGATTAGAGGAAGCCAACTTCCACTGATTTCCATGCCATTATCTCTATTGAGATTATGAGGAATTTTCATAATCTCCAAAGCTTCCCTAATTTTCCTCTTTTGATAGTGATCCTCTTTGGCGATAATCCTGGCACTTTCTAAGCACACATGATGCTTAGTCTTTGAAGAATGTTTAGCAAGAGCTGAGGGGCGTGATCTCTCATTCTTAATGTTAGCCCCATGTTCCTTCAATCTTCTTTGTAGTAAGTGCCATGTCTCTCCAATGTAACTTCTACCACAAGAACAATCAATTTCGTAAACTCCTTTAGTTATTGTTGATCGATATCATCCTTTACAGACTTCAATATTTGCCTAATAGTTCCAACAATTGTGAACTGAGTGAGAACGCTCTTACTGCCCAATATTCTTGCAATTTTGTCTGTTACTCCATGAATGAATGGCAAGAAAACTTTGCTACTGCATTAAGTCTGAGTCCTTTGGATGTTAACCTTATGTTTAGCTCTTATTATAGCATTCTTAATGTCCTTATCCTTATAGCCTATACTTTTAAATATAGAGATTAAGTGCTTAATCTCCTCAATTAGGTGCTCAAAGTCTGAAATTCTAAGAGCCCTAATAGCAAGAGTGTTAAGGACACTAAAATTTTGAGAAGGGTGATGGAATAATTCAGGATGGAGATAACTTTCTATGTGGGTTTTCTTCCTAAATGCCCGATGGGAGATAACTTTTCTCTGTGGGCATCAGCTCTTTAGGAGGACCAACATGGTTTGCAATATTTCCTATTATCAAACAAGCTTTCAACAATGTGATACAACATAGACCCTAATTTAGAGGTGAAACAAATAGAACATTGAGCTATACCTCCCCTTCATTGCGCACTAAGTTGAAGAGATATGCCCTTGAGCCCACACCGCCTGAAATTGTCACTGCGAAGGGACTGTAGGGTAGATCGTGAGGACGTGCTCCATAATAAACTTCTTCGCCACCCTGAGGTCTTGGCCATGCAGATATAAAGCACCTGAAACATGAGGGAGATAACATACCAGTCCCTTGTTGCCCAAATGTAGATTCCGCAACCGCAAAGGCTTGCTTGGATCTTGTGAGACAAAAATTGCTCATCAATGAGCATACCTTCAATGTCATACTGAGAGGCAAGGATATCCAATCCCCCAGGAGTTGGGCAAACCATCTCTAAGCTGGCAAAGTGTAGGTAGTGTACCAACATTATACCACACTCACTGGTTGATGCATTGTGTTATGGACATTTATGATGCATTGAATTACTAAGGTTAATACCTTCATACGACCGGTGCTCCTCCCACACATGTGATCGATTCTGCCAAGTGTTGTGCTCTTCTCCCTTCTCAAGGACTACCACCTGGGTGGCCATCCAAATTTTACGCATGTTCATGATTATCTTACCTGTCATAGAAGCCTGTCGTCAATGTGTGTTAACGAGAGTTGTCATCGAAAATATACTTTTTCCAAGAGACACCCCATCAGGGAAGGTGAGATAGAGTGTTGACCCTGTGGTAAATATTATGTTAGGTTTATTCCAATAGTAATAAACAAAACCGAAATAACTTCACATTAAAGTATAATCAACCATGACATCACTAATGTGTTAATGGGTTAAATCCTTTAATTTATTTAAAATACTATGTTTGTTAAACAAAATAAGTTTTTAACATAATCTTGGGATTGCCTAAGGTGGGGGTTAGACAAATTTATAATTAGATCCATTGTCCCATTCTAACTTGACAGTGAAGTATGATCAACGATGACATCACTATTATCTTAATGGGTGATATGTTTTAATTTATTTAAAATATTATGTTTGTAAAAAAATTAAATGAAATTCTTTTAACATAATCTTGGGATTGCCTAAGGTGGGGCTTAGGTATTAAAATTAGATCCATTGTCCCATTCTAATGATGTTAGTATGGAACCAACATAATTTATAACAATCTTTTGATAATGCAGGTTCGACCGTGGGGAAACTTGAAACCACGTGTTCCGTGGGATTGGGTTGAAAGACTACTTTATAATGAGTCCTTTCTTTTTCTATATGACCTTTCACAATAGAAAATTAAATTCAACTATGAAATTATGACATAATATTGATTGTACCTTTATAAAATTCAACGACATGATAATAAGATGGGTAACTTTGGCGTATTTGAAATTCATGTGGATTGTTTAATTTTTGAGACCTTGATATTGGACTATTTGATTTTTAATAAAGGTGCAGTCCACGTGATTACTTATAAAATGGGTAAAAGAAATAAAAGTTTTAAAATTATATTTATATTAATATTAGTGATGGGAGGATAAGGATAAGTAATAATTGCGTGTGAGTGTTAAGAGGATAATGACAAGATTTTATGTTAATGTTGGGAGGATAGATTATTATTTATATATTAAATAAAAGGATTGTTGTAAATATTGTTAAATATTTTGTTAATTTTAGTTAGCAAAATTTTAATTTAATTTATTTTAATTAAATAAATGTTGTAAATGTTGTTGAATAATTGGTCAAATTTTATGTTAATAAAATTTTAATTATTTTTTTAACTAAATATATAAATTTATGTTAATAATTTTTTCATTATTATTTATAAATATAAAAAATTATTATTTATTTTTCACAAAAATATTTACTAATGAAAAAAATTAATATATAATTATAATTTTTTTTTTAAATAAAAATAAATATTTAAAAAAAAAAAAAAAAAAAAATAACAAAACCATGAGAAGATGATATGGTCATGTTTTTAATTATGGATTCATAGCTTTGGCACACATAGTTAGGATTCATGCAATCTAACAAAATAAAAAAATCACGAGAGGATGATATGGTTATTACAATTATTTTGTAGTGGACTTTAAGTGGGTTGGTTTTTTATTTTACTTTTGCTGATGAGGGTGTGTTGGTTTTTATTTTATTTTCTTTAGGGAATATATATTGTGTTGTGTTATTTAAGGTAAATATTGAATAAGTTATTTATATATATGATGATGATGATGGTTAACATCTACTGAGACTAATTTTTGGTCTATTAGACCTAAAGAAAAGAGTTATTTAATTTGATTTAAGATTTTATTCCAATGCTCAGAAAGCTTGGAGAGAAGCCTCCCCAACTCACTATAATTTTGACATCTTAAAAGGCTAGGAAAGTCAATATTGCAACAAAGATTATGAAATTGAGGTCTAATGTGGTTGTAAGTGGGGCACTCTAAAAGGAAGTGATTTTCATCCTCTATGTTTATACTCTCACTGAGATGGCAGATCCTTTCCATCCATGGTGTTTTAGGAACTGTCCAACGACCTGTTTCACTATGGAGCTCATGAGAGTTCGTTCTAATCTTGGCTATATTAATTTTCTTCTTTGAGCTAGTTAAAACAGAGAGATACTTTTGAACTTCTAAAGTGAGGTTGATGACCTCCTTATAATACCTTAATTTTCTTTTAGCTGCTATATCTTTCTCACACCACATTTTTTCTTTGAATTTAGAAGTAACTATATATATATATATATATATATATATATATATATATATATATATATATATATATATATATATATATAAATATAATTTATTTTCTTGAGAAAGAATATATATGTTTTAATAGAAGACACTGAAATTAAATTAATATTAATTTAATTTTAAATTAAAAAGATAAAGTTTTATGTAATTTTGTATATTTTATTAATTTAAAAATATATTAATTTAATTAAATTAATTATATTTTATTTATCAATAGTTTAAAAAAACATATAATTATTTATAATAATTAAAAATTTAAAATCTTATTTGAATGTATAGTTATAAAATAATTAAATTTATAATTAATTAAACTTGCATTTAATATAAATATCTTAATATAAATAATAAATGATTAAATTAACATAAAATTCTCATTGAAAAATATCTTTCTCATTAAAAAATATCTCAACCACGTATTTGTTTGTATTAATGTTTTACTAATTTTATTTAAAGATTATTAAATTTATAAACAATTTTTTTGGTAACCAGAGGAACTTAGTAGCCATCTGACACGTAATTGTTATTAAATTTTTAGAGATTTTGACTTGTCCTCCTCTCTGAAACATGACGCAGGGGATTTAAACCTAAGTTTCTCGATTTCACTTGTCTCTGATTACCAACTACACTATCTGATTACCAACTAAGCTATCCCTCAGACATATCCATAAACACATACATAGATAAAATATCTAAAAATAAGTTTCTTTAATAAACTCATCAATTCTAATTCTAATATACTAAATGTGAATAGAGTCTCTTTCAACTCCCTACACATTGCCTATTTTGTGAACTTTTGATGTATATTTTAATCATTTATGACCATTAAAATTATATGTTGGACTATAATTATTATTCACAAACAATGTAACGATAATTCAAGTGTTTTGAAAAAATATTCAGTATTTTATTTTACTTAAAAGGATTTTTAATTATCATAAATTTATATTTTATTTTTTTATTACTTTAATTGAAAGTGATTACACCAAATATGCTAGATAGTAATCTATTATATTTTAGTAATTGTTCGAACATAAAATTTAAAATTTTAATAATCAAATTTATGCATATTATGATTTTAATAATTAAGTTATGCATATTTATGATTGATCAATTTGGAAGTGCATACTATACATTGTTTGATATTAAAATTGATGCAAAACATTGCAGTGCAGTCTATGTTTTGCGCCATGCTCTACTCATTGCCTCACCACGTTGATAGCTAAAGGGATCACCTTTACTACTTTTTGTCTCGAAATCCAAAGGGACCAAGTATGCTACTCACCATCTCGAAATCCAATGGGACCAAGTATGCTATTCATGATCTCAAAAGCCAAATGGATGGACCAACTTGTAGGGACTGACTCAAATTCCATGACAAATTTTCCTTCAAACACTTGGGTCAATAATGAATTATATATGAAAGTATGAATTTGCCACGTAAGCTTTATTATCTTAATTGAAATTTAAAGCAAGGATAAAATAAACACATAAATGGAATTCATTCATGAATACGTGTAGCTTTTCTCATTGTGCATGTAATTAGATTGTGAAGCACTTTAAAATTGACACACAACAAAAGGGAGATCACTCAAGAGTTTATATTGAAATATTGAAGTGCCAATAGGTCTCAGAATTTGATTGATGGATGCCTAGTGAAGAAAAGGACTTGGGTGAGTGTTTTTTGTTGTAACAATATATTCCTTTCTTTCCTACTCTGGAATATTTTTCTTCTGCTTTTGGAATATTTGGATTTTGATTGTTGGACATAAGAATGTATTGTAGTATAGCAAGTAGAATTGTCAATTTTCATCCCATAGCACTCCAATGAATTGCACCCATGTGAAGTTTCTAATCATTTCTTCCCCTCTCTTTCTAATGAAATAAGTGTTCATGTGGAAATTGCAATTGAGAAGGAGACATGAATGGTAGTCTCTCTTCCCATATATATAGAACATGATGGCATCCCCTCCTATGAGCTAAAGATCCTGGCACACACCTACAGGCTTATTTCAAGCCACATCACATTCTATTGATAAATAACAAGCGAGTCATATGCATATCCATATTATCTCTGGTTACTATTATCCATGCATTTCATTTTTCCTACAACAGATGTGTTCACCATAACCATCAAGAAAATGACAACACCACCAATCATTAATTTATTTGCATCTATGATCAATAGATCGAGTACTTGTAAGGATTTATGGTGCTTAACCTACTTCAATATGTCATTATGATGATTTTCTTTAAAATAGAATGCATTTTATAGTTGGGTAAGCTTGAGGTAGTGGGTGGAATCATATATCTATCATAATTTCTTTCCTTACTTCATGAATTTACTCTGATGCAAATATATTAGAGTCTATCTATATCAATAACAATCCAAATTTTCTTTGTCCCAAGGTGCAACTTAGTTGGTTATTATCTTGATATGAAGTATTGTATAAACTAAGAGATCCAAGGTTCAAATCCCCTGTAAGTAACCTATTCTACGGAGAGGAGGACAAGTCGTAGGCCCCATAGGTATAGTGGTAGTGATCAGAATTGACTCTATGTCATGTGTGTACGAGCTCGACTCAGTTGTCGATTCCTCTAGTTACAAAAAAAAATGCATATTTGATTTATTCATTCCTAGATAGGAATTGGGCACATCTCCTTTCCATTAATATTGGCTTTGCAACCTACATGCAATGAGATCGCTTTCAAAGATGTATTAACTTTTATCCCTAAGACAAAAATTTTAATTTTCATTATATATATATATATATATATATATAACTTGCTATGTGTGACTCACTATCTTCTTTGGGAAAACACATATATCAGTGCAAGTGTGTGGGATGGTATCTAAAGAAAAAATATTTTTAACCTTCGTCCACACCATATCATACACATGGGATGCATGCAATGATTTTCAAAAGAAAATTTTATTATAGAAACTCAATTATAAATACAAGATGTTTCATGAACTACCATGAGACTTTGAAGGGGGTAGTACAGTAGACTTGGCCTTATAACGCTCAAATAACTACTTCTTATGTGAAGCTACTAACCAAGGAATAGTTGTAAAAATGACGTCCACATTTAAGAAATTTATTGCCACATAAAACTAAAAATACAATCCATGAAACTAAAATTAGCTCAATCCATTAAACTAAATCTATAAAATTCATAGGTCAAGATTTCATAGTCCACTCCCAACTAAATTTGAATCACTTAGTGACATTTAATTATTTGTAAACATAATTGGGGTATAATATGCCAATTCTCTCCTCTTCCTTTTTTTTTAAGAACACAACTGCAATTCCAAATGGTTTGCAATAAAAGGAGCACAAATTGATTTTGAAGCATGGTTTGATCTCTGAACATTGAATTGTGGGAAATGATAGTGCAAGTCAAACTACGATTCATCCCAACTATTTGTTGTTTGTGTGTAGGGTGCCAAGGCTTTCCTTTTCCTTGGTTTAAGAACCTGATCCAAGCTATTTTAATGTCCAGTGGCCACATATTGAGCTTGTTGGTCGACTTGACGTCCCTATGGATGAATTTCTTCTCCCATTCCTCATGAAGGTATAACTATTTCTCCTCAAGTTATTCTAGGTTAGGGCACAATGCCAAGGCAACTTATAGAGGTTAGTAAAACCTCCCCACTTTGGGTCTCAAGCTAGCCATTGGACTATAAAAGTAGGTATCAAACTATCATGAATAATATTTGTTCTAAGTTACCTTAGAATAACTCCTTTAAACTTCCTCATTCTAGATTTAATATTTATAAATTAATAAAAAGTTAGAGAAATAGTATAGGTCAGAGAGGATAGAATAGTCAAAATATATCTCAAACTAGTTCCTTCTCAATGGGCACCTTTACCCCCACAATTTAAATAAATTAAAATTAAATGAACAAAAGAAATACAAGTATATCTCAAAATGTTTATACAAACCTAATAACTTACAACGACCATAAACCTTTAGACATTCGACTTTTGATGAACATAATATTTATAACAAAGAGGTAGTAATAAATACTAAGCATATTGCAAAGTTTCGAAAGGAATATATTTAATCAAAACATAAATAACTAGCTAAAATAGGCATATAGAATAATATACGTTTCACTGAATATTAATTGAGAATATTATTTATGATGGTTATAAATAGAACATGTCCACAATATTTATTAATATCTGAAAAAATGATGCAAGGGTTTGCATTTGTTAAAAAACAAGAAGATTTTTTGAATCAACATGAAAATACTTAATTATGATCACATGAGAAGGAAGATAGAATCAGCAAGGTAGGTGGCAAATCTGTTGGGTAGTTCCATGATTTGGTCTTTTTTGAGTACTAACTCTCCTCTACTGCAATAAACTCAACCCCTTTCTTCATATTTTTATCTTTTTGTTAATCCTCTTTTTAAGCTTGTTTTTAGCCATTTTTCTCAACCATTTTCCAAAAATGGACATAGGGATGTCATTTATTTAAATCAATGGAGTGCTTGTCCTGACAATGTAGAGGAACCTCTATGAGTGAGGAGAAAATGTCCTTGTATTCCTCCATGACTTTGTCCATCTGCTGCAGCCGTGCAAGGGAGCCCTGTTTTGAGGTTGTGGCCACAATATTCTTCTTTCCCTGTGAGTGAGTTGTAAGGAAAATGAATTTCCTGGTTTGGGAAACAATCTTACTGCGTTGTTTTGCAGTAGTCAAAGAGATGACAAGAGGCGGTACTACCTCCGGTATCCTGTACAAGTTATTTCCCAAAGTAATAATAACAGCACGAGGCCTAGACTCATACACAGCATGTCGCCTCCACAAGTATGGTTGGCCCAATAATACATCAGCTACATCAAGAGGAGCAACATCACACAATACCTCATCCGTGAATGGCTTGATATTGTACGGAAGGCGGCACTGCTGGCGGATGCGGAGATCTCTCCCTGGGTGGAGCCACCCGATGGTATACGGCTGCGAGTGTGCTATGGTCAGTAGGCCGAGCCGCTTCGTGACCTCTGCCGAAATGAGGTTCTTTTGGCTTTCGCTATCGACGAGAAATTGCAGCGGAGAACCCTTCACCCACATCTGCGACTGAAAGAGGCGCTCCCCCTCCTCTGGATCCTCTGGACCCTCCCTCTGGATCTTGGTGGTGGCAAAAATGGCACTGGGATCTGCATCAATGATCTACTTCCCTTTTTCATTGCCTTTGTCTGGTTCTAACTCAGGATTAGAAAATGCATCTGATTCGGGTGCCTTTAGTTCAGCCACCAAAGACTGTTTGGCCCGACACTCATTTTTGCTGTGAGTGGGGCTGTTATGAAATTCACACCACTTCCCTGTGTCCTTCTTTGGATTTGTGGTGTTGTTCTGAGTCACATTACTTTGGCCTTGCCCCTTGTTCTTCGGTTTGGGGGCACTTTTCGGATTCGCAGATCCAAAGTCTCGCTTCTTCTGATTAAATTTCTGCGCGATCTTGGTGGCATAGCAATATGCAGTGCTAAGCGATGTAATGTCGAGGAACTCCATTTCCTCCTGAATACGTTTGTGCAGACAGCCATGGTACTTGAGCACCAAATGTCTCTCTAAATATTTAATACCCAAATTTGTGCGTAGGGTATGGAACAGATTCGTCAGTTCATGCACATCTTGATCCTTTTGTTGCCGCAGCATGGTCCATTGGATGTATTTGTCCTCATAGCTCCCCATGGGGTAATATTTTTCCTTGATGCCATCTCAAAATGAATTCCATGTGGGTGTGGCTGAGAACAGAGAGGGTTCCCCTTCGCCCTCTTTCTCACGGTAGGTTTCCCACCAGTCTTTGACATGGGGGGCGGCTTTGAGGAGTGAAAAAATAATCTTTTCTCGGTCAGAGAAGTCATGGACCGAGAAACACCCTTCCAACAAATTTAACCATATGTCTATAGCGTCTGCATCTATTTTTCCTTCAAATATAGGAATGTCAAAGTTTACCTGTACCTTGAAGGGAGTGGCGCCTCCAGAGTGGTTGTTGGATGCAGATGCGCCATATGTGGGCGTTAATGATTTAGGCTTCTTCCTACATCATCGCGTTCCTTTGTTTCTCGAGGGCCTCCTCGAGCAGTATTTTGATAGGATCTCCTGCTCCCTCGTCTTTCTTTTCTTCCACCATGGGAGGTCATTTGGGTTTGCGAGGCTGATCTTGCAAGGGTTCAACCAGATTGAGCCCTAACTCCTTATACCCTGACCACGTTGGGGACATGCAAAGAAAACAAAGAAAGAGAAGACCCGCTCTGATACCACTAATCCAAATTTTACGCAGGAACGCAACAGAATACAGAAATAACCAAGAACATAGAGATGCAGCGGAAATAATGCTTCATTTCATTAATATCAAATAACAGAAATGTGCTTACAGGCATAATGGAAATAAAATAGCTAGGGTGCTAGTAGCGAATCTCTGAGAAGAGATGTGATGGCTAAAGACCTCTGAACTATGTTAAAATGAGGCTCAAGGGCCTATTTATTATTGAGAAACAATGGAGAACTCTAAACTTCCAAAAAACTAACCCTAGGAGATGAAGCGCCAAAACTATGGGCCCCGTTTGGGTAAATTGGTGGTTCAACTTCCCGGGGACGTAACCTTGGCATCTGATCTCCGTTTGACGCAATCAATAGCTCGTTAGAAAGATATTTCCGAGGATTAAAACTTTTGAATGAAAAAAATAGGTCCATGGACCCATTTTTCTCTCCTTTTTCCCAAAAACTGTCGTTTAGGGCCTCAAAACGGCTCCGGAAGTTCAGGACCTGAAAAACTGCTAAAAATAGTAAGTTTTGTTGCACCTTGAAAACTGAAAGAACTGATGGTGGGGGTTCAAATGGAATAGGTGGGTGGCCACCAATATCCACCTGGATCATTAAGGCCCCAAAACGGCTCCGGGAGTGGAGGACCCGAAAACCTGCTAAAAATAGTAGGTTGTGCTGAATGTGAAAAGCTGCAAGAATTGATGGTGCTGGTCCAAATAGAATAGGTGGGTGGCCACCAATATCCACCTAGATCAACTAAAATAAACTCAACCCCTTTCTTCATATTTTTATCTTTTTGTTAATCCTCTTTTTAAGCTTGTTTTTAGCCATTTTTCTCAACCATTTTCCAAAAATGGACATAGGGATGTCATTTATTTAAATCAACACACCCAACAAATTATATCATCATTTTAAATTAAGACACCCAACAAATTATATCATCATTAAAGGCCACACAATCTAACCACACTTGAATTTAGTTTATACAATTCTCATGTGATTGGCCCATAATGTTTCCTCTTTAGTTTAGCAAGGCCTATATTGGCTTCTCAAAGCCCGATGAATGCATCTTTGATCATGCCCATTAGTAATTCTATATCCATAACTCCAAATGACATGCCATTCATTTTATATTTCAATGCACTAAGATCTATATTATTTGTTTTCAAGGAAATATTTATGCTAATATAAATATTGAAGATATGTTTCTCTATCCTAACTGCGAACATATTTGTGGGTCAATTGCTGCATGAAGAAGGACCATAGATTACATTCTCTCTTGCATATATTCCAACTAAAATGGTAGCTATTGATTGTTTTATATAGGAAATGAAGTATGTGTATAGTTCATATGTAAGATGGACTAGGAGACTAAGCTAGGATTTACATTGGTCAATGTAAAGTTGCGTTTTATGCTACCAAAAATTTAAATCATAGAAATGGAGAGTACAAACACATAGTCTTAATAAATATAAGGGATGAATAATTAATTTTATTTCGAAAATTGTTGTACTTCTACACTAATCTCCAACTTCCATGCCTTCTTCACACTTATTTCCTTTTGTTTTCTTGACTAATCAAGCATTCACATCATCTTTTATTTTTCATCAAAAAAGTTTCACAAGCAATGTAATTGTGAAAACAATAACAATCATTTCATAACCTTTGTTGTGTAACATATCAATGTATCTTCATTAATATATCCCATGTTTTGTTTTTTTTTTGCATTATATACCATGGAGATGGAGAGAGATACTACATCATGAGTTTTAACCTACAAAGCATTCAAAATACATTTCCATTGACCACTAGCATAAATTTTTGCATAAGGAGTTCAAATCCAAGCAAACTCTGAGGATTTTGTTTTTGGATACAATATGTCAATCCATGTCCCCTTTTAATATATGGCACAATACCCTTTCAATGGGATTGTTGATGGATAGGATAGATAAAATTATATGTAAGGGTGGTTCAGGAAAACTTGACTCGGTCATAGAATCAATATATCGTTGGGAGTTTTCAGGCTCTAGGTTTTGATAACCCATGGATTTTCCCATGGTATTCTAATGTAATGCAACCTATTGAAAGGTGTGAAGACTCCATTGTAATTTTACTTTGGGATACGAATAATAGATCTATTATTCAAAGCTAGTTATCTAGTAAGGTTTTCCAAAGTAAATTATCGTTTCCATGCTATATTTTTAATATGTATTAATTTCTCTCTCATATCTACTAATTATCAGTATAAAATTTTTAATGAAAAATTACTATGATAGAAAATATGTGTGAAACAAATTCATTGTTTCCTATTGCTGCATGATAAAATTTATTTGTAGCAGAATCGACATAGTGACCGAGGTGAAGAGGAAGTAGAGATTATGTAAGGAAAGCTCATAAAAGTTAAATAAAGAGGATCACCCGACATTGATTGTTGAAGTTCACATGCATCAACAAAACAAGTGTACAAAATCAAATGTGAAGATAGATTTCCTTCATGGATAATTGGAGGAGATTTACATGGAGTAAGCACGATGATTCAAATTAAAAGGTAAAGAGAACATAGTTTGGAGGTTGACGAAGAGCCTCTATCGTCTTAAAATGGAACCCCACCAATTGTACAAGAAATTTGATTCATTTATGTTGGATCATGGTTTTGAAATACTAGATGTTAGTCATCGTGTCTACATTAGGAGATATGACCAAGAAAAGTATTGTATAATATTATTACATATAGATGAAATGCTAATTGTTGAACATGATAAGAACATGAACAAAATGTTGAAGAAGGATTTGAGAAAATAATTTGCATTGAAAGATTTGGGTTCAACACAAAATATATAGGGCATGAGGATCATTAATGACAAAAAGAGAAAAAAAACTAGTTTCTAGAAGAAAAATATATTGAGACAGTGATAAACAAGTTCAACATGAATGATCCTAAACCAGTTGATACACCCCTAGCATCCCACTTCAAACCTAGTGATTTTTCCCTTTTGATGAAAAGAAGGAAATGAGTAAAATCTCGTATACTTCAAGATTTGGCAGCTTGATGTATACAACGATATGTACCCAACTAGGTACTGCACATGCAGTAGGAGTAGAGAGTAGATTCCTTGCAAATACCCAAAAAATAACATTAGGAAGAAATAAAGTGGTTTTTAAGATATCTAAATACTACTAGTCATAATTGTTTATGTTTTAGTAATATTAATAATTTTATGCTTGAAGCTTATATAGATACAAATATAGCTTGAGATGCAGACACTAGAAAATCCACCATTGGTTATTTATATACTTTTGTACGTGCAATAACGTCTTGGGTGTCTAGACTACAAGGGGAAGCATCCCTATCCACAACAACGACATAACACATAACTGCCATGAAAGTGTGCAAAGAGATGTTGTGGATGTAGTGATTCTTAGGAGACAAATATGTGTTGCATATTTATAGTGAGAGCATCATTCATTTACTTAAAAACTCAACATATCATTCTACTTTACAAAGCATATTGATGTGAGATATCATTGGATTCATCAAAGTGCTAGATGATGGGCTACATTAGTTGGATAAAATGCATTCCAAAGATAATCCATATTATATGTTAACAAATATTTTTTCAAAACCTTTCTAAGAGTTTTGCAAAAACTTAGCTAGGTTTATGCAAATGTGATGAAAGGAATCTTGAGAAAGGATTAGTAGTAAGGAGATAGAAATAATATCAAAAATATTCATTCAAGCTTATATTTGGTCTCAAGTGATAGATTTTGAGATGTGAGACCAAATCAAATTAGAACAAGTGCTACTAGATGCAATACAATCCCTGCTATGTGTGTGTGTGTGTGTGTGTGTGTGTGCGCAAAAGTGAAACAAAAATTATCAAATCTAATACCAATAAGAACATTAGAATTTATTTAGCTACCTAATCTTCAATATTCTTATACATAATTTTCATATTTGCAGCAATAACTAAGCTAAATCATAATGCTAACTCTTTATACTAGTGAGACAATAAACAACTATATATAACTATAATAAAAATAAAAAATAAAAAAAATTACGATTTAAAAGTTAACATTGGATATGAATGTAGTATTACGTTGTCATCTCTGAGGAATTAGGTTATTTCTGACAAACACTTTGTCAATGGCAATAGTTTTAAAATGAATAAAGAGAGGACCATTGAAAAGGAAGTTCAAATCCCAATTGGCACCCTAGCTCCTTTACATCACTTGTCATGAATTAGAGTTTTCTTGGATAATTGCAAACAAAACATGTAGAAATCAAACCTTCATGTGTTGTACACCCAACAGAAAAGCAATATTATAGTACACATAACCTACATTATTTCCACTGATAATGATAGAAATCCAATTAATTTGGGCACCAAGGCCGAGGAGGACTGCAATATTCATCTAGGATATTGACAAGGCACCCTGAGATAAGGATAAAGTAAAAATAGTTTCCAATGTTCCTCCCAACGCAGACCAAAGTTTTGTCAAGATCTTCTTTGTCATGAAGCCACAACTCGAAACTTATATAGTTATCAATTATTTGAGTGTTTTTTTTGAATGATTACCGAGACCTAATGCTTCTAGAATTCCAAAATGTACCTTCAAGCTTTTACTAGTTTCATACATTGAGATATTAATATACAATTAAAATTTTAATTATTAAAGATAAAACAACTCAACTTCATTATTTTGATAATATTTTCACTCAACTTGAATTATATTTTACTAAATAATTTAAATGGTATCTAATTAAATCAGTGAAATATATTTGAAAGGTTATGAAAAAATTATTGAACAATGGAACTCAATTTTTCATTGTTTAAATTAAATTTTGAAAAATAGAATGCTAACTTTTTAACTTGAAGAAGTCAGAAAAAATATTAACGATATGATTTAATAAAAAAAAAATAAGCATTCATTCACATTGACATTCATAACATATAACAAACAATATTTATAAAAAACATTAATCTATTAATTTAATACTGAACAGGAAGGAAGAAAATGTAGAAGCACATGCAACCATTATCAAGTAAAGTAATATGATCAAAACTTCCTTTTATAACTAAGGAGTATATAAGAAAGCATCATTATTTCCTAAAAATATCTTATCAAAATCTTTGATTATTTGTTCTTGGTCGGTTTGTTGTAGTTTATCTTGATGGATCATTATTTCTTGGATTATAGATTTTGAAAATATTTTTAAATTTAGAAGATAGGAATGAGATTATTTTTTTGAGCTCACTCCATGAGATTTCAAAATATACACAGAATTAAGAATTGAGCTAAATTTAGCGGTTGTTCTTTGTATCATTATTTGTGTGTTTATTTTGACAACCATACAATTTTACGATGACTGAAAGTTACATATTTGTAGTTGATTGACCTCTATTCTAGAGATCATATATTCAAAATGTTACAATTTTATGAGGACTGAAAGTTACATATTTTTAGTTGATTGACCTCTATTCTAGAGATCATATATTCAAAATGTAGAAGTGTTCATTATATGGTTATTGTTTACAGGTCAATCTCTAGGTCAATTAATGAAAGTGAAATTAATAACAAAAAAATCAATTATATGTTACAATAAACCAATAATAGTATGACGTTCCAAGAGTCGAAGAACTCCACTAACGACGTCTGCAAGATAAGGTTGAAACATATATATAATACAATAAAGCTTTCCAAGAATAATTTAGATTTTGAATGTATTGTTGCTAATAGTACCATCGATTTTTTTGTAACTCTATTTCTCTGTTGTGCTGATGTTAAACAGTATACCTTCCAGTTTTCTATAACTTTGTTTGTGATAACCAACTCATTTTCATAAGTATTTTTAGAATCCATGATGCAAAGATTTGTATAGAACATGTTCCCAACTTCAAATGTTGAGTCAATACAACTATCGCTTTTTAAATGATTTATTGCGAAGCCACACTCATGTGTTGTGCCATCATACAAGTTTAAGCGATACTCAACTAGGCCAATGGAGCTTACAGATGTCTCGAACTTACAAAATAATTTTCCTACAAAATTTAACACATTCAACCAAACCCTAGATTATGTTGTTGACTAAAGATGAAATATGTAGTTAATATTCAACACATTAAGAGAAAGTATATACGAAATAAATAGATTTGTGACCTATACTTGAACAGAGAAAGAGAGTATGAGGTGTGGGAGTTCCTAGTGAGGGACCAGAAAAAAGGTAATATGGATGTGGCAACGCATAGATAAAATCCACTTGCCAATTCCAAGAAAGCCATTGGTCATTGCATATATTTCCAAGAATCTCAGGTTACAAGATCATCCTCATAAATTTGTTTCGAAAAGCATGATGGCCATGACTACTCGCAAGTCCTCAAGGTTAGCAAACTTTATCAGTGACATGGGACATATCACACCTTCATAATCCCATTTTGATGAAGAAAATATGATGTTGTGCAAAAATACTGAAATACGGCCTAATCTATCCACAATGGTGAAAAATTAAAATCCACCTTTAAAACCCGCTGAAAAGTCTTGGAAAATTGCACCTTTTTTTTGAATTCTACCCCTGTATTACTCAAATTATCATATTTTGAGAAAATCCAGAAGTTCAAAATTTTTTATTTATGCTCCACTATCTTGCAATATTTGTGCCAAAACTGCCTCTGGAACAAGTTGCTACAACAAAAACAGGTTGTTACAACAATAGCTGCATAAACTACAACTTTCCGTAGTTGATATAGAAAATGTCATTTTTTTGCAGAAAGTTGTTTTCTCCGAATTGGAACTACTGATTTGGATTGTGTATTGCATGTTAAAGTAGAAAAAATGAAACATAATGCATATTGACTGAAATAGCCCCAAATTTATTGTTTTGCTTGAAAATGAAATGAATGAAAATAAGTGTAATGGTGCCATCATGTTGTTATTGAATGACAAAAATATGAACATGCTACTACAAGAAAATGTATTGCTACAAGTTGTTTTTGATTCCCTAAAACCATATAGTCTTCATCAAAACCAAAAATCATGGTACAATTCTTACCATGTGAATGAATGTGTCAAAGTAACGCATGGGAAGAAATCATATGATTACCGATCAATGATGAAAATTGTTAACCAATGCGAGACAACTCACCTGTAATGTAAATGAGTGTCAAGGTACCTGAGTGCATGTTGGCAGGGATGAATGAATGTGTTGAAGTCGAGTCACCTGCAAGATCCGACAATCAAGAGAAATTGTTGTATTCTCATTGTTGTCAATGAGGAGGTTTGCCATTGATGTATGCAAGTTCCAAGGAACTCCAAATAGTCTATGATCTTGATCCCAGATAAGGTGTTGAGGTTGATTAGACAAGATATGTTGGAAGGCGGGCCTTAAGGAATCCCACATCAACCAACTTGAGCATAGAACCAAAAAACCATAAGAAAATATTGAAACCATCATAAAATTACTGAACTTATTGTGAACTTTTCTCTCCAGCTATCTAGTTTTCAAGAAAAGTTGATGTCCAATTGCGCTTGCAAGCTGGTTTTCACAATATGACTTATTTTTCTCTTTAATTTTTATTTTTATTTTTTTAATGTCCTACTCTACTTGAAAAGGAAATATTGTTCAAGTATATGAATACTTCCAATGGAACCATGTGTGTAACAAGATGATAGATAAACTCATATGAAGGTTTGAAATATACTCTTTGATATGTACCAGTATATGAGAGATGAACTGCCTTGATGGAGATGATGTCAAAAGATACTGAAGAATGGAGTACTGGGATCCAATGATTGTCTTGAACCAAGATTCAATGTAATATTATCAATGATGGTGGTATTGAGGATAGTGAGGAAAATATTGAGGATATGGTGGATTTCCTTTGTAGGGCCTTTGCCAACTTTGTTGCCAATATTGGTTTTGAGGTTTGGATTGAGATGGCCAAGGTTGCCAAGGCAAGGGTGTTTTCCAGTTACCTTGAGATTTTTGTGTATATCCTTGAAACTGTGCATAAGGATATTGCATCATATTGGGTTGATGAGGCTGCCATAGTCCTCTTGGAGATACATAACATAGTTGCTCTTTTGCTTGATTCACTCCATTATTCTTTTGGTAAATTTCCTTCAACCCTGGCAATGACGGGAAATATTCAATAGTATGTGATCCTGCACAAATTTTACAAATTTTAATGTTATCAAGTTGATGTTCATGCAAATAATATTTCTTTGTACATTTAGGGAAAAATAAAGCAACATTTTCAATTTTTTGCTTGTTTTGCATTCTTAGCATGTCAATTTGTTCATTTAAATTACCAATAATGTTTAGAAACTTATTAAGTTTAGTTTGACTTACCAATCCTGAGGTCGACTTACTTACTCTTGCCATAACTGGATCTTGAGGGGATCTTACATACTTTGATATTCCTCTTAATATGTTCTTGCACAATTAATAAATCACTTGAAATGACAATTTATAGACATCTCCTTTTCCCACCAGATTAAGAAGATCAATCCATTCATCCTTTATAAAATTTAGCATGAGATTTTTAATGTGTTTGATCCTAAATTATGCAATTTATATATTTTGATATTATAAGTAAATTTCTCCACTAAATATTCTAGGATTTAATCCTCTTTTTGGTTCATCTTAAAGAATTCATTTCTAAGTTCATGGTGTATGCAATAATCCTTATATTTTTCTAAAAAACTATTTTCATATCATCTCATGTCCTTATAGAATTTGTTCCTAAAGTCATGAACCACCTAAGAGCTCTATCCTTCAATGTTTCCAGAAACAAAATCAAATTTTGAATGTGTAATGAGTAGCCATAAGATCTACAAATGATTTCAAATTCAAAAAGTAACGTTTCCGGGTCTTTTGATCTCATATCTTTGAAGTTAGGAAGTACAGATGGAGGGATGTTCTTCATATGAAAATTGATATCAGTTTCTTGAATGGAAAAATCAGTAGGATATTCTTCATTATCAACATCTTCATCCATTTCTTCAACATCCTTTGTCACATCTTCTTCTACCTGTAAAAATAAGAATTCATTTTGTGGATGTGTGGCTCTTACTGAACAACGTGATATAGTGGGTGAGGTAGGCGATTGAAGTTTTTTTTTTAATGAAAAGAAAAAATCTCATATTTACACTTCCCCAGCAACAACACCAAAATGTTTGGTCAATTTAATTGTCTTAAATCGATTACATAAATTATCGACCGGAGTTGGTAAACTTGTGAAGTGAAAATGCACAATATATGCTAGAAAACTTTTTTATTCATTTAGTTTATTGGTGTGATGATTGGATTTGTAGAGATTACTTCTAAGGATGTTTTTATTCTTATGTTCATAATAAAATTGATAAATTTAAATTACAACTAAGTTCTAAAAATCAACCTGCTTTCTACTATGTAAAAACTGAAACAAATTTTCTCTATCTTATGAAGAAATATTAACTAATTTATTTGTTAGTCTCTAAAAGTTATTATTCTATAGCAGTCTTGTGCATGAAGATAAAATCAAATTCTAGAAAAGATAACCTATACATTTTTATGTTTTTGAAATGAAATGTCTTGAAAGTGAAAATAAGTAAATCACTATTACTCTTGGAAAGAAATCACTCTTGAACTTAAAAAAAAACTCACTCATATACTAAGAGAAAAATATTTAATAATTACTGAAAATAAATCACTCATGATTTTGAAATAAACTTATCCATAAACTGGAAAATAAATCAATTGATGCTCTTGAAATAAACCTCACTTTAATTTGTAAAACTACTCTACAATGAACTATTGTTGATCTAGAAGAAAAACTATGAATCACTATGCAATTTAAAAATTCGAAAGGGAAGAATGATGAATCTACATGAAATGATAAAGGAAATCTATGTAAACATCTACATCGAATGAAAAAATGGAATTATGGAAACAACTACATCAAATGATAAAATGAAAACATGAAAAAAATACATTAAAAACATAAAATGCATAACCTTCACTATTTGCAGGGGCCCTCCACAAACAATTGGTATCAAAGCTTCACACGAAAAGTTAGCTACGCATCAAATTTTCAAGGAACTTCTTAATTAAAACGGACGTAAAACATAATTTTAACAATTCAATGTATGCATCAGAAAATTAACCTCTCCTCTTTGTTTCAGTGGAGTGTTAATATAGGGGTTACAATGTAACTTCATGGATATTCATATGGCTAAAGATCAAAATTGAATGGATACCTAGTTGCCATGAATTTTTTGAAGCATAGTCCATTCCAACCTCTGTTTGTTTGAATGGGAATTTATTGATGCATGGGCGCAATGTTTTCTCACACAACTACACAATAGGGATCCAAAGAACCTGAAATATCTCTCAAATGGTAACGAATTTGGGAAAAATACATGTTGAAGAACTTAATTGGTCCCATGATGAACAAAACCTATGTTTTTTTTTCTTTTCCGAGATTCGCTTTCATTTGCGCAGAAAAGACATTGGAAGTTGACTGATCAAAACTACTGCGATTTTCCCTTGATATTTGCATGGAGGTGGAATTTGACCAACAATGATCCATATTGGAGCTTCTAGAAACAATGTCCTTGTGTCATATTTCATTCTTGAGTGGTGCTGCCACCTCAACCGTCGAGACAATTACGGAAATTGTAGAAACTTGAACTCTCAAACTATCATTAGTAAAACCATCCATAATTCTCTTTAATTCATTAAAAATAATAGAAATAATAGTAATAAACCATGTAAACATGTAGGTGGGAATTTGGTGTGTTTATGAAGAAATATGCTTAAAAATGATGAAAATGGGTGAATGGAATGATGCAAAAAATGGATGGTTTCATCCACAAAATTATGACAAGTTGAAGGCCCAAAAGTGACCTTAAGGAAATGGATTTGACAAAACAGACCTCAATGACTTCCCTCAGGTTCCTCAGGACCCTCCAAGATTAGCCCAAGTCATCTATATGTCCATACCTTGAGCCAACTTACTTTTCCCTAAGCTAGAGCCCCAGTCACTCCCTTTCCAAGCCCTCCATGTGACTGGAAGCCCCCAGTCGATCCCATAAGCATACATCAGTGCAACTGTGGCCTTTTCTACTCAGGGTTGTGCCAGCGACTACAAAAATTAAGCCAATTTTTCAGGGTCAGGGCTTAGGCTCTGCCCTTAAATCCATATAACTTTTAGAACTCATAAAATACATGACTAAAATTATTATAAACCAAAAACTGAAACCAAGACTAGGCCTGACCATTCCCAACCGAGACTGACATTCTGTCAAACACTTCGTTGATATGCAATCTACATGTCATGAATGAAATTATGTGCATAAGGGATTGAAGACTCATATGAGACTTCAAAAGAAGGATCACCACCCTCTCCCATTAGCTGTCTTAACATCAATTAGGTCTTTCATCCATGATTCTTTCAGTTACAATTAAAAACATGAAAAGGGTCGTGACTAAAACCGCTCATATATCCATGCTTATAACCAGCATATAAAAATATAAAAAAGCATAAGATAATAGCCATTAAATCCACATAATAACAAGTACATTTACCAATCAAAATCAAGAGAACTTATCTTTCATTAAACATAGGCAAGAGCTAACCAGGTTCGGGACTTGCACATACCACCCGACCATAGACATGGCTGAACCAAATATTTCTTTAAGTCCATCACCCTTGTGCCATATTCCAAGCATGAATTTGGGATCTCATGGGATAAACCAATCCAAAAATACCAAAGGAATCCAAAGTTTAAACCACCTCCCCCCTCACCATACCGTGATCTCACCTAAACTAGCCCCAAGATCACAAAACCAAACCGAGCTTGGAATTCCTTTTGATTCCTTCACCATCCTTGAGGAATTTTCCATCTCCAAGTCTGTAGGATTTACCATAATCCATACCGGATCACTAGGCCTTAACCAAAACTGAACCCTTAGGATTTACCATGTATCACACCATTACTGGTCAAGGGATTCCTATGCCTTTGAGAATTTTCCCGAGGCCACCTCCACCTCGGATTACAAAACCTTCTGAAAATTACAAAGCTAAAAAACGAGAATAATCCCATCACACCATGGTTATTTAGAAATGGCAAGGCAAGGAAAGGTTTAAAACCACTGTCAAAACCTGACAAAACCATGCCACCGACAATAAAAGAACCAAATACCAACATGCACATACCATGCATGTCAAAACCAACTAGGAAATCATACATGAAATCTGTTACCTGCAAGTATTCCTACTGACGCTTGATTGTTCCAACCTTTCCTTGCTTTATCTTTTCTTTCATTTGCCTTCTTTTTCCTTCCTTGTATTTTCCTGATCGAATGCTAGAGTACTCCAGGAAAATTCTAGAGTACATTCTCATTTTAGGATCAAAATATGGTATTTAATCCTCAAAGAAGTTCATTATTATCTCTCCTAATACGTTCCCCTCAAAGAAGTTCATTATTATCTTTCCTAATACGTTCCCCTCATTAATATTTTGAGGTATATTGGTCAAATTTCTTTCTTTCTTCCCCAATTCCAAAAATATAATTTTCTCTTGACTTTAGCTCATGGGAAGGTTTGACAACTAATATTTTATCGAGAAGAGGAATATTTGAAGCCTCTAGATGTAAGTATATAGAATATTAATCCACGACTACATATTCCTCTCTTGTCCCTTTACCTCTTGGATATGGATCCTTATAATCCTATAAAACTATAGATTTCCCCCCTCCCTCCAACCTTCTCTCTGGACTAAGTTATTTAATGGGTAGATTCACTCTATTCAGGCACCTTAATATGGATAAGACCTATAAAGCTAGTGTTGGAGAACATTCCAAGCTAACATATTGGATTTTTTTCTAATATTAAATATGAAAACATCCAAAGGATATTCTGTAATAATGGACATAACAATAAAAAAATATAAAGCTTATTAAATAATATGTTCCAACTAGCTTCATCAGGAATAAGTGGACTACAAAACTACTAAAGTATGAAAGGGATTTTCTGGGTTTTGGAAGTGGAAAGGTGAACATGCAAATATGTATCTCAAATAGGTCCAAATGATTTCATTCCCCCGTATCAGGTGAATAGTGATGCTTTTCATGGTGGTTAGTGTAAGGATGTTTCCACCTCCCTCACATAGTGAGGCTGACATGCCTACCTACTACACCATACTCTACAATTTGGTGATTACAAGTGCCTAAAGGGTTGGTATATATTCTTGAGGCAATCCATACTGCATGAACCAAATAGTTCATCCTTGCAATAATATTTCATGTCATTAGGGTGTTGAACCCCTTGGGTACATGGGCATGAACTTCAATTAAACTGGTTAAATGTTGGGCTTCAAAGACAATCACCCAAGCACATACTTTCCATTCTTGCAATTTATTTTGGCCAACTATGTGTGTTCTCTTTAATGACATGTGATATTTGTTCATACGTTTTTTTCCTTCTCCTTGTATTTTTAATTTTTGGCCATGTTTCTTTTCCTCATTTTCTTCTTCATTTTTCCACCTATTCTCTTCTTCACTACTCTCTTTGGTCCTTAGGTATCATTGCATCTTTTTTGCATGGCGACCATGGTTAGTCGTTAAGCCCATTTTTATCGAGGTGGTGGTGGTCATGGCTCACCAGACGGTTTTCCATCTCACATGCAGGTGGAGACCTCAAGTTGGATTTATAAGGAACAAATCCGTCAGAGTGTTTGTGATGAAAGATCTTTTACTTAAAGGATTTGTTATCACTCCACCGGATCTCTAAGGCCGAGAAAGAGTCGAAACAGAGTTAACCATAGACCAATATTTTAGCTTGGTAGCTAGCCCTACCAAACCGGAGATGGCTCTCTACACAAAATCACAGCCAAGAGGGTTGGATGAATTAGGGTTTTAGGCTAGGTACGAGTACATGAGTTTTTTTTGTTTGAGTTGAGTTGCTATATGAGGATTAGGTCAAAGAGGCTAGGTCAAGGAAAATCATATTAGGGTTGCATAGATTCAATGGGGCAAGGTAGGTAGGAAGGCTAACACTTTAGGGCTTCAGGGTGATATGGATCAGACTGATGAGGAGCTAGAAAGAGCAAGGAAAAGAATGAATTCTTTCTAAACTGAATAACATGAACAAACTATGAATATTTTCCCAAGAAAGAGCATGAGAGATGTATTCTGCTAATCAACTTGAAAATCAACATATAATAGAAATGAATTGGTTCATGGAGAGTACAAAACATTCATACATATGCAACATAAGAAGAAACAATGTTAAATTTCCATACCACAGGTATCCCAAAGAAATAGCTACAACTCTTTCATTAAATTCCTGCCAAATACTGATTACCCTAGAGTCTCTGATCAATGCAACAACATCCAACCTCTGAAATGAGTCAAAACGTACAAGATATAGATCACAAAACAAATTCTCTCAACCTCAGGGGGTGAATCCCTGAGAGGAGGAGAAGTTCCACCAAAAATTGAACTGATACCTAGAGTGTAGGGAGGTCAAACTGACTCATCCCTCACTTTTTGGAAACCGATTCATTACATCATCATCAAAAGTTTTAACTTAATGTATTTACCCTAGGTAAGTGTAAAAACACTAAAATCACATTTAAATCATGAATTAAATTTGTAAAAAAACCATTTACCAAGTGAAACTAAGAAAAAATGAGAAAATTTGGATCAACAAACTTAGAAAATTTGTCAAAAGTGTAGTTCCAAGGTCAAAAGCGTAATGAAAACTTAAGCTCCACTTTTGAGGGGGTTCCAAGAGTCCAAATTGAGCTCATGATAGCTCATTGGAGATCTTGTCTAGTCTAGTTTCCATATCTATGCTTGGTTTCCATAATGGTGTTTATTTGACCCTCCAAAAACTAATTCTCCCAAGACTAGTCAAAAGCGCAACGCTAGCCTCCAAAACAGGGCAGAAATGTGATTTTTTGAGTGTTTTTTAACTTTTTGACTGCTCCTTTGACCTAAAAAATCCTAGAAAATTTGTTTTATTAACTTTAAAATGATTTATGAATCCAATGGTGCTTTCATTTTGGCCATTGGAGGTCCCTGGGAAAAGCGCAACGCCTAGGGCATTTCACTTTTGCTAGTGCCACTATGCAAAATTGCCAAAAAATGCAAAAAATTTCCAAAATTTTCCAAAATTGCTCAAATTTCCTCAAATTTTCTGTTGTGGCATGCTGATGAGGTGTGTTAGGCAATGAGTGATGCCTCAACAAGAATATAAAGCTTGTCCCCTTTATTTTTCTTGGTTAGGGTTTCAAGTCTTGATTTGGCCTTTTGGAGCTTTGAGCTTGCAATTTGATTTTTCTTGAAGTAATGTTTTTCCCTTTTCCTCAGTATGTAATTATCATTCTTTGCCTTCTCCAAGAGCTTCTCAAGATGCTGGTTGGCCCTGTCAAGAAAATTCTCCAGGTTCTCATTGAACATGATGGCAAAATGTCCATTCAAATTTAGCTCATTAGCAAGTTTAGCCTCCTTTTGCCTCTCTAGTTCTAGAGATCTTTTCAACCCTCTAATACTAGGTCTTCTTCTTGGCACTTCTTCTTCTACCTCATTTGTTTCACCATATCTCTCATAAGCCTCATCAAGCAAATCCTTTGCTTTGTTTTCTTCTCTCTTTGCCTTGACAAGTTGAATCTCCATGATTCCTTGCATGGTTTTGAGTTGTTCATTTTCCTGCTCATAGTATGAAATGAAAAAATTAGATCTCTCTAAGTTGGTCTGAAGCTCCCTGATTTCGGCATACTTTTCCTTGATAATCAATTTGGAGGCCTCACCATCATGCTGCTCGTCCAAGTCAACAAGGTCAAAATTAGTCTCTGTCTCATGGAGTTCTTCCTCCTCATGAATGGTTTCCTCATGTTCATCTTCCTATGTCATCTTTTGTTTTCCCTTCTGTACCTTCTTTGTTGGTGAAGAAGGCAGGGCCCCTCCCACAATCTGTTGGGAAAACACCTGCCTATGCCCTCTCTAATATGTCTTTGCCAATGTGCTCATTTCACCCTCTTTAGGCTTGCTGACCTCAACTCTGCTAGGTGACTCATCGTGACAATGAAGTGGTGATGATGGTGGTGATGGTGATGGAGTAGGTGAAGTGGATTAAGGTGGAAGCATAGATGTAGTAGGATGAGATGAATAAGGGACATCTTCATCATGTGGAGCTTGTGGAGCAGTGAAGATTTCATTTGCAATGAAGGTGTCCCATGAGATGCACAACTGATCAAGGTGATGGAGCACAATGATTTTGATCAATGAGTGGTGGAAGAGGCTATTCATCTGCTGGTCATAGTCTCTCTTTTGTACAATGAAGGCCATTTTGTCTATGCTCTTGAATATAAATTATGGGATATTGAGAAATCTTAATCTTTTTAAGTGCATTAGCAATCTAATGTGGTATGTGTAGAGTCTAGAAAACCTCCCTTCACAAGAGAAGTACTTCCTGATGATTTTCATCATGGGTGCATACCTATCAAGAAGAGCTGAAATGGAATACCCTCTTCCTTTAATTTATGTACCTTTGTTTAATGAATGGTTCATAGTACTGGTCCTCCAAATATTTGGATTTAAACCATTTCTCACCCATTTTTGGAATCCCTGTGGCAGCGTTAATGACATATGTAGAATATATACTAAAGGTCACACCTGTAAGGGATACCTTATTGTATCTGAGGTTGGAGATGAAGACTCTACTCAACATAGGATGATGTTGGACCCTCGGAATCATGTTGCAAAAACCAAGGCAACCTACATAATCAAAAAAACTGAAAATCATAGGAGAGGCCCTCAGTTCATTTTTGTTGGTGGGCTCCAGCCTTAGGATTATTCTTCCTTTGTGGGGCCTTCTCTATTCTCTATCCTCCTCTATTTGTCTATCCTCCTCTACCATATAGTCTCTATCTTCCTCCATAGTGTTTGGTGGATAATGAAACCCTAAGGATGAGGTGGATGGGAATGGGGAATAAAGATAGGTCTAGGGAATAGGGATAAGTATAGGAAAATTTAGGGAGATGGGGGAAGGGAAAATGGAAATTTTGGAGGTGATAGGAGGTTGAAATGTCAAGGGAGTTGGAAATGAGAATTTAATTACAGGTTTGGGGAAGTGGCTGCCTAGGAATGTAGAAGCCTAGGACTTAGGGTTTTAGGGGAAAGGTATTTAGGGACTAGGGAATGCTAGTGTAAGGGTAGGGATAGGGTTTTTAGATATGTGGGAAGAAAATGCAGGGTAATTTGGGAATTAGGAATAAAACTAGGGTTTCTTCACTAGATCAAATGCCAATTTTCTTAGGAACAAAAACACTATGAATTCAATGTTTAGGAGTGCAAGGAGGCAACAAATTTGGTGTACTTACTTGCAAGAGGGTGAAACAAGCATTTTCTGAAAGTTTTGGAGAGTGTTGTTGAGTTTTCGTGCCTAGAGAGGTCACTGAGAAAAAGCACAGCGCATCGGGAAAAAGCGCAATGCCTTGCCCATAAGCGCAACTCCAGTGGGAGAAAAGCGCAGCACTACCTTCTCTAAGCATAGTGCCACTTCTGAAAGCACGACGCCACTCTTTGAAAGTGCAGTGCCACTGAAAAATTCGGCCTCTGACCCTGCAATTTGATTTTTCCAGCTAAGGGAGTGCAAGCTCGATGGATGAAATGACAAATAATCTTCTTTGTGATGTCTTGGTGGTCTTTATACTTCATCATTTGAATGAATTGGGCCTTGGGACACACTTTTTATTTCTTCACTTGCACTTTAAACTTTGAATATTTACCTTTGCATTTGACTTTTTCTTTGACAAATTGATCATTTTATGACTTTGAGAACTCTAGGCTTTGACATTTTTTATGCTTTGGCATGTTGGAACTCTGAGTTAGCATCTTGGGAATCATAAACTTATTACATTTTGATTGACATTAAATTACAAAATGAAAATTAAAAATTACATCTTAAATCCAAAATTACATGCTGAAACAAGAGTTTTTCTTTACAAATGTCTGCATTTTGAGTGAAGATGTTATTTGATCACCCTTTTCTTGTTGGTCTTATGCAGTGGAAATGAAGTTTTATTGGACATTGGAAAACCTAACGACCTAATGGAAACCTTGATTGACCTTAAAAGACCTAATGAAAACTTGAAGGACTGAACTTCATGATGACATGACTTATGTGATGGCATGATGACATTAAATTTATGGATGGTGTACAGTCAACAAGGTAAGAAACTATGCCAGCAAGTAATCAAGTTTGAGGAAGAGTGATGTTTTTGGACTAGGGCTACCATCAGTGACTAAATTTTTGAATGACCTAGTGGAATGATAAAAAAAATTTGAGTGGGACCCTTAAAATGATATGAAAAGAGGATTTTTTATCACTGGTGGCAAGATGAAAATACTGACACTAAAATTGTCCTTATTGGGTATTATAGCTCTGAAAGAGGTGTCAAGAAAATCATAGAATAGAAAGCCTTATCCATTTGGGCCAATACGGTAAAAAACTCAAACTAATAAACATGACTGAAAACTGATAACTCAGAAAAAATAGATTGACTCAAGACAAACTAAAAATTGACTTAAAATTGACTCAATACTGACTTACTTGATTGGACATTGAACTTTGAAAATGACAGAAAATTAGTGAAGATCCATGGTCTTCACTTTGGGCTCTTAAATCTAGTGATTCTCTACTTCACACTTACAGAAAATGTAACTGATATTTACAATGAAATGGAAAACTAATTGAGAAATGTGATTCAGAAAAGATACTGCTTAAGGATCCTACCATTGATTAGTCCTCCTAAACACTCATGTCCATTCATCTCTTTAGGAAAATAAGCATTATGTCCCCAACAAGCAGAAATATGATATGGCCGTTTCCATAAATTCTCAAATTTTCCATGCTTACCCTTAGCCTCATTTCTGGCATCCCAATGAGTCTTGCATCTCGAACCTTGAAGTTGTCTTCCTTTGTTTTCTAGTCATAGATATTCTTTATCTTGTCATGGGGTTTTGAAGTATTCTGAAATACCTCATCTCTTGTTTGTTGAAGGTGTATCATTTGATTAATCCGATGTTGTATGTAATTTTCCTTAGTCTCTACTTCTTGCAACAATTTCATTACCGGGACTGCTAGTGATGAAGGAAACACAATATCAACACCATACAAAACTTGAAAAGGAGACATTACAATAGAATTCTTACTACTCACCCGGTGTGCCCAAAATGCATTTATCAACATCTTATGCCAATTCTTTTTATTTTCGTCTAACATTTTCGTAAGGATAGTGATCAAGGATTTATTAGAGGACTCTGCCAATCCATTACCTTGTGGGTAGTAGGTTTTAGAGTGTCCCAAATTGATGTTATATCTGTCACAAAACTTAGTCATCTTCTTAGACTTGAATGTTGTCACGTTACCTATGATAATTTTAGTAGGACAACCAAAACGGGACAAAATATTAGTTTATAAAAACTGAATGATGACAGAATATGTTGTTTGCTTGGTCGGGATTGCTTCAATCCAATTTATAAAGTAATTTTTGGTTGTCAATATCCACTTGTGTTGTGCGGATGATGTTGGGTGAATCTCGCCTATGAAATCTAAGCCCCACTACTGAAATGGTGCATGTACTGAAGTAGGTTGTAGAGGTAATGAGAGAAGCTTCCTCTTAACCTGAAAAACTTGACATTCGTGGCAACTCATTACTATTTTGTTTACATCAGAAAAAAGTGTCAGCCAATGATATCCCACTCTCAATATTTTATTGGCCGTGGTGTTCCAATATAGGTGGCCCCCAAAATATCCTTTGTGGAAGTCATTCATAACTTCTTTAGATTCTTCTTCGACCAAAAATTTTAGCTACACACCTCCGGGATCCTTCCAGTAAAGTGCATTGTCCAATATGAAATACTTGGAAGCTTTGAGCTTCAAATACCTGACTTGAATTTTAGTCATGCTCAGAGGTGGGTTTAGGTGTTCCAAAACATAAACAATATCAGAATATTGTGGAGATGACAAAAAGATATCGGATACCAGAATGAGATTCACCTCTTCTTCGTTATCAGACAAGGCTGAAATCAAGTTGATGTCTAGAGCATGGAGGTTTGACTCAACCATGAGCTTGGATAAGCCCTGAACTTTGATCATCTTGGTGGGCTTGATCTCAAGGTCATATTCTAGTAATGCTGCTATCCATTTCCCTCTCCTACCTTCTAGGTCTGTCTGCATGATAGCTTCTTTTACAGCTGCATTAGCAACATAGGCAAGAATATGTGAATGTAATATGGAAACTTTGAAATCTTTCAGCGCTTTAACCAAATCCAAAGCCCATTTCTCTATGATGTTATATCGAAGGGATGCATCTCTGATATTGAGACTAAAAAATGAAATTGGTAGCTCAATTTTATCCTTTTTCTGCATCAAGACTGCTGCCATTATGTGCTCAGAAGAAAATGAAAATATTATGAAATCAATAGTATAACCAGGACTTATTAAAATAGGGGCAGTGGTTAAGGAAAAATTTACTAATTTGAAAGACTTCCGGGCATCTTCAGACCAATTCACATCATTATCTTTCTTCAACATATTTTTCAATTCTCTAATATGCTCAACCAAATTAGGAATGAATCTACATAAGAAATTCATCTTACCATCAAATGATTGTATTTCATTTTTTCTGCAAGGAAAATCAATCTGCTGAATTTCTTGAAAAAGAGAAGGGTCAATCTGTATCCCATCCTTGGAGATGATGTGACTGAGAATTTTCCCTCCATAGAAAAAAGGCTTTTCTTTGGGTTGAGAGAGATTCCAAACTTCCTGCATCTCTCGAAAAAAAATCTTCAATGATGAAAATGTTTATCATTAGAATGTGAAAACACTGTCAAGTCATCTACATAAACAACCAACAAAACATATTTTTCATTGGCTAATGCTATGTCCATGACCCGTTGAAATGTGGCCCCTACATTTTTCAAACCGCATGGCATCTTTGCATATTTGAACGTGCCCCAAGGTGTAGTAAATGGTATCTTGTCCTGATCATCCTCATGCACCAAAATATGGTTATATCCTAAATAGCCATGCAATATGACATCTGGGAAGAAACGAAAACTCTTTGAAGGATGTGATCCATTTTAGGAAGTGGATAATTGTCCTTCAGAGATACTTTGTTCAAGTTCCTGAAGTCTACGCAGAGCCATATTTCTCCAGTCTTCTTTCTTACTGGGACCAAATTTGAAACCCAATTAGAGAATCTGATAGGAAAAATAATACCAGACTTGAAAATTCCGTTTACCTCTTTTTCAATTGATGGCAGCAATATGGGATTGCTCCTTCTCAAATTTTTCCGAAAGGGATTTTGATCAGACTTAATCAGAATAGTGTGTTGAATGATGTTCTTGTCATACACCTTTAAATGTGCATATTCCCATGCGAGAACATCAGAAAATTCAAAAAGTAATTTAACATATTCAGCCTTTACCTCGGGAGATAATGACTTGGATAGTTTAACCATCTTTGTTTTGTTTGTTGTCCCAATGTTTACATCTTCAACACCCTTTTCTGTAGGCACCAATGTAGGTTTTCTTGCTATGTCATCTTGGTCAAACAATTCTTCCAAAGGTATGAGAACTTTTGGAATATTGTTGTCTTTCAGCTGTAGTACAACCACCTGAGTTGCTTCTATGTCTTGGTCATAATTATCACAAATTTCATCTATGGAACAATTCTCAAATTCAGCCTCACCTTGGAGAAAGTTATTTACCTGCTTATCATCCTAGAATACTTGCCAATACCACAATTTCTCGGGAACAGTGGGTCGGTGTTTCACATGAATCTCAAACTTCTTGTTTGAAAAGATGGGGATCTTAACATTGCTTGCAACTGTAGCCAATGAATATGCCATGAGATTTTGATGCCTTGGCACAACTGAAAGTGTATACTCCTGAAAAATTTTCAAAATATCTAGGAGAACATTCCTGTATGCTCCTATTTGAGGATGGTTAGCTTAATATTCACCTTTAACTTTCTTAATCATAGGTTTTGAATCACTACGCACCAAAATTATTTTTGCACCCAGTTTTTTCAAGATCTTTAGGCCAGTAATCAGTGCTTCATACTCCGCCTCATTGTTAGCGTAATAAAAATCTAACTTGTATGAGCTTAATATAATATTTGTAGGGACTTTACAAGGCTGATGAAAAGGGTTGCAGACCAAAATTCCAATGCCTGCCCCGTCTTTCCCCAAGGCACCATCAAAGTCCATGGACCATAGACCATTTTCATCCTCCAAGTGCTGAAACTCTGATTTTTTTTTGGCTCAAATTTCTGAACTGTTTCTTCATGCTTTTCTGGAATTTCTTCTGCTTTATCTAATGGCTATTATGAAATTTTCTCTACCTCATCTAATGGTTTATCTGCCTCATATGATGCCTATTGTGATGAACTTGGAAGATTCTCTTTTTCCTTTTCTATAAATTCTTTGATTCAATTATGAATCACTGGAACATCTTCTACTTCTACAAGATGGCTATATACTTCATTTAAGCTGCTATCATTAAACAAAATGAATGACTCTAAATCTGTATGTACAACATTTATCGGCGGATTATTGGGCTTTTATTTGCTTGTGATCATATATTTCTTCTTTGTTTCATAATACGATTTTCTCAATTGCCCGAAAACATGCATGGTTGCATAAGAAAAGTCTAATTGCAATGTGCCCTTCAATTTCCCTCCCCAAGATTTTGACAACAACATGCCAAACCATGGCGGTATGTCATCTACCACCACATCCATTAGAACATTCTTTTCCAGAATCCGCTTTAGGGAGAATACCAAATATTTAATAAGGCCAATAAAACGGACTCTACTTGAATCAAAGGAGTATAAGTCATGGTAAGGACGAGTGATATCAAGGCCCAAATTTTCCATAATGGATTTTGGCATTGGATCATGGGAGGCTTCGGATTCTAACATGGAATTGTGAAAAATGCATTGGTGGATTCTTAGATTCAAGTAGAAAGGAGGAACCTCACTATATTCTAACTGACCATTAATATCAGGACCAAAAATGAGTTAGGGCTAATCATATTTGACATTTATCATGTCGGAAAAAGGATATACTTTAAGCATCTTGGCAACATGGGACTTATATTGGTTATTCTCAGCAAGCTCGGTTAAAGGAATAGACACTTTAAACTTTGAAATTTTAGTTTCTAGGCTGAAAGGAGTGGATTTGTCTACCTCTTTAATGACAATGCCTCGTTGGTCATCATGGTCATTTGATGGAGCTTCTTTCTTCTAACTGTCCTTTTCATTACGTTTTGTGGATGGTTGATTTACCTTGTTCATATTCATGAGTACAAGATCTTTTCCTTTAATCTAATTACTAGGAGGATTCTATTTTGTTTGAGTGTCTTTCTACTGAGATGCCATTTTCTAAATGGGATTAACCGACACATCTCTGCTCCTGAGTGATAACTTCCTTTGTTGTGAACTAAGTGCATTCAAGTACCCCCGTTGATAATCATATGATTTGGTCTCCAACTCATGATCATTGGCAAGGATAAAATATTCATCCTTAGGCTCATATTTATTTTCAAATACTCTTCATCTTCCATCAGAAACATGGGAAAACCATCAGCCTTGAAAAGGATATTTTCCTCAACAATTGTGTATTCATCTTATTTTTCTATTCCTTGAGCATAGTTCTGCTGCAAGGGTGTCCTAATTTGTTGCTGTTGTGCTGGTTGCTTAGGAGCCCACTGTTCTCTTTGCTTGATCCTTAACTGAGGCTGTTTTTGGTCTCTGAAGTTAGGATTTCTGACCTCAGGCTGTATCTTAGTGATGGACATCCTGTCAACCATTCTTTCAATAGTCCTTATCAAAGTGTCCATCTTAGCATCGGAAAATGAGGTAGATGGTTCATCTTTAATAATGAATTTTCTCTCATTTCTAGCTCTAACTCTTTTCATCAGCATATTTTCTTCAACGTTGATCGCGTTCTTTTTCCTATCTTCCAATGCAGTTGGACTTCTTTCCCTTGATTGGTACACCATGTCTAGATCAAATTCATTTGGATAAAATATGAGAGCTAAGCCTGGAGGAGGCTTGATCTCAATAGGAATTGCATTATAAGTTCTATGGAAGCGAGTATTGAAATATTGGATTGATTCATTGGGATTTATTTTATATTCTCATACTTAGAAAGAAAATGTAAATGTTTTTTCTTCACCTCCCATCGGGATATAAATGCATCAACCAGCTGGTCTGGAGTGGAAATGGAATTAACAGTCAAGGATCTAAACCAAACTTTGACATCTCTAGAGAAGCTCTGGGCTATATTTCTCATTTTGGCATTATCAACATCAAATTCCTCCAAGTCTATGAAGTCAGTGACCTTGACAATGTGTTGTTTTGTGGATATGATAGAATTTTCATCAAATAGGGGGAGTCTCTAGCCATAACCCTGAGGTAAATCATTCAATTGAGTAGATAAGATAAGTGCGGAAAATCTAGCCATGATTCCTGCTGAGTGAAGTGTTGGATTGACAACAGGATGGGTTGGATGAATAGGTAGTGGAGCAACAGTTGTAGGTATTGAAGTAGTAGGTATAAGTGATGAGGTCGAGGGTGAAAATGAAAAATCAACAATTGATTCAAGTTGAGTTGAGACAGGTATTGGTTCTTGCTGGTAGAATTGGATCCATGCTTTGATGTCAAGGTCTGATCAGGTTTAATCTCTTCAAAAATAATTTTTTCTTCAAGTTTCAGAGAACTAAGCTCTAATTCAGATAGTGACTTGACCTGATGGAGTCTTAAAGGATCAAAGACTATGTCGGCTAAAGGGGTTTCAGACTTAGATCTAAACAATGACAATTCAAATTTTAGATCAAATGGTATATCTTCAAGAGATAGTACTTTAGTAGGAAATGAAGTAGATCTTACCAATGGGATTGGGCTTGAATGAATCTACGTAGCTTGATATCTATTCGTCCAGAAAATATTCTTTGGATCTTCAACTGGATCAGTTGGATCAAGATAGATATTTTCTCTGGTATATCTTCTCGAAGCCAACTCTACAATCTTGGCACTGTAATTATCAACTCAGCCTTTCTGAAACTTAATCCTATCATCCAAAGGATCAAATTCCAATGAATCTTGTCGTACATCCAGGGAAAATAAATATTTCATTCCTTGACAACGGCGCTAGTATGTTTCACTCCACCAGATCTCTAAGGCTCAGAAAGAGTCCAAACAGAGTTAACCACAGACCAATATTTTAGCTTAGGTAACAGGAGTTTTTTTGTTTGATTTGAGTTGCTAGATGAGGATTAGGTCAAAGAGGCTAGGTCAAGGCAAATCATATTAGGGTTGCATAGATTCAATGGGGCAAGGTAGGTAGGAAGGCTAACACTTTAGGGCTTCAGGGTGATATGGATCATACTAATGAGGAGCTAGAAAGAGCAAGGCAAAGAATGAATTCTTTCTAAACTGAATAACATGAACAAACTATGAGAATTTTCCCAAGAAAGAGCATGAGAGATGTATTCTGCTTATCAACTTGAAAATCAACATATAATAGAAATGAAATGCATCATGGAGAGTAAAAAAATTCATACATATGAAACATAATAAGAAACAATGTTAAATTTTCATACCACAGGTATCATTAAATTCCTGCCAAATACTGATTACACTAGAGCCTCTGATCAATGCAACAACATCCAACCTCTGGAATGAGTCAAAAGTACAATATATAGACCAAAAAATAACTTCTCTCAACCTAAGGAGTCGAATCCCTGAGAGGAGGAGCAGTTCCACCAAAAAGTGAACTGATACCTAGAGTGTAGGGAGGTCAAACTGACTCATCCCTCACTTTTTGGAAACTGATTCATTTCATCATAATTAAAATTTTTCACCTAGTGTATTTACCCTAGGTAAGTGTAAAAACAATAAAATTACATTTACATCATGAATTAAATTTTTAAAAACACCATTTACCAAGTGAAACTGAGAAAAAATGAGAAAATTTGGAAATATCAGCAAGCTCAGAAAATTTGTCAAAAGCGTGGCGCCAAGGTCAAAAGTCCAAGGTCAAAAGCGTAACGCCGCGCAGCGCCAACGTCAACTCCACTTTTGGGGGTTCAAGGAGTCAAAATTGACTCATGATAGCTCATTGGAAAGCCTGTATAGTCTAGTTTCTAGATCTATGCTTGGTTTCTAGAATGGTGTTTATTTTACCCTCCAAAAACCAGTTCTCCCAAGACTGGTCAAAAGTGTAGC
Source organism: Pinus albicaulis (assembly GCA_034641835.2). Classification (NCBI taxonomy): domain Eukaryota; kingdom Viridiplantae; phylum Streptophyta; class Pinopsida; order Pinales; family Pinaceae; genus Pinus; species Pinus albicaulis. Next base: position 1,161,954,633 of record CM076578.1, on the reverse strand, counting down.
ACCGACCTCCAAAACAGGGCAGAAATGTGATTTTTTGAGTGTTTTTTTACTTTCTAACTGCTCCTTTGACCCAAAAAAGCTTAGAAAGGTTGTTTTATTGACTGTAAATTTCCTTCTGAACTAATTTTTCTTTCAATTTGGGCATTCGAGGTCCCTAGGAAAAGCACAACGCCTAGAGCACTGCGCTTTTGCTAGTGCCACTGTGCAAAATTGCCAAAAAATGCAAAAAATTCCAAAAATTTCAAAAATTGCTCAAATTTCCACAAATTTTCTTTTGTGGCATGTTGTTGAAGTGTGTTAGGAAATGAGTGATGCCTCAACAAGAATATCAAGCTTTTCCCCTTCATTTTTCTTGGTTATGGTTTCAAGTCTTGATTTGGCCTTTTGGAGCTTTGAGCTTGCAATTTGATTTTTCTTGAAGTAGTGTTTTTCCCTTTTCCTTAGTATTTCATTGTCCTTATTTGACTTCTCCAGGAGCTTCTCAAGATGTTGGTTGGACCTGTCAAGCCAATTCTCCCGATTCTCATTGAACATGATGGAAAACTATTAATTTAAACTTAGCTCATTAGCAAGTTCAACCTCCTTTTGCCTCTCTAGTTCTAGAGATCTTTTTAGCCGTCTAGTCCTAGGTCTTCTTCTTGGAACTTGTTCTTCTACCTCATTTGTTTCACCATATCTCTCATAAACCTCATCAAGCAAAGCCTTTTGTTTGTTTTCTTCTCTCTTTTCCTTGAGAAGCTGAATCTCCATGATTACTTGCTTGGTTTTGAGTTGTTCATTTTACTACTCATAGTATGAAATGACAAAATTAGATCTCTCTAAGTTGGTTTGAAGCTCCCTGATTTGGGCATCCTTATCCTTGATAATAAATTTGGAGGCCTCATGATCACGCTGCACATCCAAGTCAACAAGGTCAAAATTAGTCTCTGTCTCATGGAGGTCTTCCTCATCATGAATGGTTTCCTCATGTACATCTTCCTCTACGATTTTTTGTTTTCCCTTTTGTACCTCCTTTGTTGGTGAAGAAGGCAGGGCCCCTCCCACAATATATTGGGAAAAAACCTGCCTATGTCCTCTCTGATATGTCTTTGCCAATGTGCTCATTTCACCCTCTTTAGGCTTGCTGACCTCAACTCTACTAGGTGACTCATCTTGACCATGAAATGGTGATGATGGTGGTGATGGTGATGGAGTAGGTGAAGTGGACTGAGGTGGAAGAATAGATGTAGTAGGATGAGATGAATAAGGGACATCTTCATCATTTGGAGCTTCTGGAGTAGTGAAGATGTCATTTGAAATGAAGGTGTCCGATGAGATGGAAAACTGATACAGGTGATGGAGCACAATGATTTTGATCAATAAGTGGTGGAAGAAGCTATTCATCTGCTGGTCATAGTCTCTCTTTTTTACAATGAAGGCCATTTTCTCTATTCTCCTGAATAGAAAGCATGGGATATTGAGCAATCTTACTCTTGTGAAGTGCATCAGCAGTCTAATGTGGTAGGTGTAGAGTCTAGTATACCTCCCTTCACAAGAGAAGTACTTCATGATGATTTTCATCGTGGGTGCATACCTATCAGGAAGGTAGCTAAAAGGGAATACCCTCTTCCTTTCATTTATGTACCTTTTTTTAATGAATGGTTCATAGTATTGATCCTCCAAATATTTGGATTTAAACCATTTTTCACCCATGTTTGGAATCCTTGTGGCAGCATCAATAACAGATGTAGATATACTAAAGGTCACACCTGCAAGGGTCACCTTATTGTCTCTGAGGTTGGAGATGAAGACTCTACTCAACATAGGATGATGTTGGACCCTCTGAATCATGTTGCAAAAATCAAGGCAACCTACATACTCAAAACAACTGAAAATCATAGGAGATGCCCTCAGTTCATCTGTGTTGGTGGGCTCTAACCTTAGGATTCTTCCTCCTTTGTGAGGCCTTCTCTGTTCTCTATCCTCCTCTCTCTATTTATCCTCCTCTACCATATAGTCTTTGTCTTACTCCATAGTGTTTGGTGGAATGAGACCCTAGGGATAAGGTGGATGGGAATGGGGAATGAAGATAGGTCTAGGGAATAGGGATAATTATAGGAAATTTTAGGGATATGGGGGAAGGGATTATGGAACTTTGGGAGGTGATAGGAGGTTGAAATATCAAGGGAGTTGGAAATGAGAATTTAATTACATGTTTGGGGAAGTGGTTGCCCAAGAATGTAGAAGCCTAGGACTTAGGGTTTTAGGGGAAAGGGATTTAGGGACTAGGGAATGCTAGTGTAAGGGTAGGGAGAGGGTTTTTAGATATGTGGAAAGAAAATGCAGGGTATTAGGGCATCAAATTTGGGAATTAGGAATACAACTAGGGTTTCTTCACTAGATCAAATGCCAATTTTCTTAGGAAAAATATCACTATGAATTAAATGCTTATGAGTGCAAGGAGGCAAAACATTTGGTGTAATTACTTTCAAGAGGGTGGAACAAGAATTTTCTGAGATTTTGGGAGAGTGTTGTTGAGTTTTGGTGCTTGGAGAGGTCACTGAGCAAAAGTGCAGTGCATCGGGCTAAATCACAGTGCCTTGCCCAGAAGCGCAATGCCAGTGGGAGAAAAGCACAACACTGCCTGCTCTAGGCGCAACACCACTTTTTAAAGTGCATCACCACTCTCTGAAAGCGCATCACCACTAAAAAACTCGGCCTTTGACCCTGCAATTCGATTTTTCCAGCTAAGGGAGTGCAAGCTCGATGGATGAAATGAAAAATACGATTCTTTGTGATGTCTTAGTGGTCTTTATACTTCATCATTTGAATGAATTGGGCCTTGAGACCCACTTTTTCTTTCTTCAATTTCACTTTATACTTTGAATCTTTACCTTTGCATTTGAATTTTTCTTTGACAAATTGTTCATCTGATGGCTTTGAGAACTCTAGGATTTGACATTTTTGATGCTTTGGCATGTTGGAACTCTTAGTTAGCAGCTTGGGAATCATGAACTTATTACATTTTGATTGAAACAAAATTACATAATGAAAATTAAAAATTACCTCTTAAATCCAAAATTACATGCTGAAACAAGAATTTTTCTTTACAAATAATCTTCACATGGTGAAGAGATGTTATTTGATCACCCTTTACTTGTTGGTCTTATGCAGTGGAAATGAAGTTTTATTGGACATTGGAAACCCTAATGACCTAATGGCAACCTTGATTGACCTTAAATACCTAATGAAACCTTGAAGGACTGAACTTCATGATGACACGACTAATGTGATGGCATGATGACATTAACTTTATGGATGGTGTAAATTCAGTAAGGTATGAAACTATGCCATCAAGTAATCAAGTTTGAGGAAGAGTGATGTTTTTGGACTAGGGATACCATCAGTGACTAAATTTTTGCATGACCTAGTGGAATGATAAAAAAAATCTGAGTGGCACCCTTAAAATGATATGAAAAGAGGATTTTTTATCACTGATGGCAGGATGAAAATACTGACACTAACATGATGCATTTAGAATTGCATATAACAGAGCATGTTAACCAAGTAATTTAAAACACATAAAAGAAAGCGAAAAAACATAAGGAATCATGAAATCAATGACACACCGATTTGATTATGGAGTTCGCCCAACGTGGGCTATGTCTTTAGGCCCTCCTCAACAGTGGGGAGGCCTTATTTTATTAAGTATCATCAAAGAAATCAATTACAAGAAATTTTTACAAAAATGAAGGCTTATACCTCAAATTCAGATGATGGTCTGATAATGGAGAGCTCGAATGGAGAAATGAATGTAACCAATAGATTCATGTTGCGAAATCGTGTAAAATGAACTATAAATTTGTCAAATTCTGTCACTGGTACCTCTGGCCCTCTAAGGTAATATTTCTGGCATCTTGCATATTCCCCTACTCATGGTTCTGCTCCTCCTTCGCTTAGGGTTCTGTGCCCTTCCTCTATAGGCCTTCCCCTGATCGAATGGAATGAATGACTCTTAAGTAATTTTCTGGGCATAATTTACAATGCAGTTCATTTGGCCTATTGGTAAAGGTGATAATTTTAGGTGGGGAAGGTCGGAAGTTACAACCCTCGCCCAACCAATTTTGGAACATTGTTTAAACCACACATTTAAATTTAAATTGAAATGTTTTCTCAATTGGAGTTTTTATTCCACCAATAGATCGACCGAATATCAAGATGGGCGTGTTTGACACCCACCAGAATACACATTATATCGACGGTTAATAGTGTTTGGGGGGGGGGGGGGTTCAACTGGTGGGTGGCCCACCCGCCACGGTTTAATCTCTATATATATATATATATATATATATATATATATATGACAAGGCCGAGGGGTGTGGCGGGGGTGGCATCCCTCCAACTTGTTTGATATTTTGTTTATATATATGATTCTCAGTGGGGGTGGCAGGCCGCCACCCCTATTTATATTTTTTTTTGTTTTTTATAAAACAAATGGTCATTTTTAATCCGCCAAAAAATAAGGGTCACTAGATGATTTAAGTAAATGAAAAATTTTCCGATTCAGTGGTCGGATTTTGTGCGTCGAGTTGCTTCCAATTTGTTGCCTCATTAAGCCTGCCACTTGGCCAAGTTTGATCTTAAATTTTACCAGTCATAACTTGACCATACGAACTCAGATTTGAGTTTCATTCACTCCATTGGAATCATAGAGATGGGCACTATGATTTGGTACTAGTTTCACTTCCATTTGATGAATTTTATTTTTGAGTTATTTTCAATGCCACTTGTACTTATGGATCCTTCTAGGTCACTCCTCCCCAATGAGGAGCTTTTTTCCCTCCAAAAGAATGAACACATCCTGCACATTTCTTGTGTCTTCATCAAGACACACTTCAACATCTATATTGCATGCAAAGCTGGTACATTCTTTGAAATCACATACAAAACTACACATGAGTCAAACAACCCCATACTTGTGAAGAGTTTATAACACACAAAATTTTGTCAAGTTTACATTATAATAGAAACCCGTACCCCAACGATAAAAAAAGGCCAAAACCATCATCGCTAGTTTAATAAGCAATGGAAAACATATCATCACCTTTACAATTATTCGCAACGCATGATTTAAAAACTTTGGCCATGACAAACGACTATACCTAGTAAAACCATCTCATACTCAACAAAGTGAATGGTTCATCTCCCTGTGGCGGATTTTCTTCTTGAATATCTTCGCCAGCTGGTTTCTTAATAGGTGCTTCCTAGGCTTGGAGCGTCTGACACGAATATTTCTAGTGTCCATCCTCGTTACAGTAAATACAATGATTCTTTCTCCTTCAAACTTTCTGAATCGTCTTGGAACAATTTCTCTTGGTGCACCTCTGATAAGTGCTCATGGAGTCCTCACTATCACTGTAATGCAATGAGGAGATTTCACCATTTGTCATTGGTTAGTCACTGGCTATCTTGGAGCATTCCCCAACATATTTTTCGACATATCCAAGTCCTACATCATGAGGAAGTTCCTCCACTTTTATGGGGTTCAAAATTCCTTGGCCATTAATGTTGAGGCCCTTTCCTTGATACCCCTTGATCCAATTCTTGTAGTATATTTCTGAAAAGAAGTGAAATCATCATCATAAAAAGTACATGAAACTGACGAATCACCTTTTACCTTAGCCTTGTCATGCTGAAACTTCTCCAAGGCCTCCTCCTTGGCTTGTAATTGATGTTGTGGCCTTTGTTTCTATTTCTCTACTTCTTGTAGGAGTCTCCTTAGTTCAACATTCTTCACATGAATGCTTTAGTTGATTTCTTCGAGTTCTTAGAGCCATGCCGCATTTGGTTCCCTTTTCTTCTTTGGTACCACATATTCTAAAATATTTGTCTCATCGCCTGAATCAGAGCCCAAGTCAATGGGTCCATCTGTTGCAATCCCAAGAGCTGCAATCTTCATTTCGTCACCTGAATCTGATCCTAGGTAAATTGGTTGATTGCATGCAAATACTACAACTTTCATATTCTCATCCTTGTAGGTTCTAACCTTGTATAGAAATTAGCTGCAAACGAATCTTAAAATAGAAAATAAATAGTAGCGAGAGCATAAAACATAAAACAGATAAACACCGAGATTTTCCCCTGGATCCCAAATCGGGACGACCAGCTTGATTTTTCATTATATTCCTTTTAGTGTTACAACACATATATATACATGCCGAAGCATACATAAACCCCAATCCATTAAAAATGGATTAGAACATAACCATAGTTCCCTTGACCAGATCTACAAAAATACCAAGGGCCGAAAACCATCATGCCCCAAAACCATGTGCAAACCCAAACATGCGCATGACTAGTCGTGGAAAGAATAAAACACAAAATCAACATTCTCCCACTTGTTGTTTTCTTTCCGCAGGGGGCCACACGAGAGCTGAGTCAGTAGCCCAGCTTTGCAACACCCATTTTTTCTCTACACCAAGAGAATTTCTGAGTGCTCACAGACTTTGTCAATGCATCTGCAACATTCTTCAAAGTGTCCACCTTTACCAACAACACCATTTTCGCCTCAACCATATGTCTCACAAAGTGATATTGAAAATCAATGTGCTTTGTCTTTGAATGATAAGCAGGGTTCTTAGCTAAGAAAATTGCACTTTGGCTATCACAGTCTATCCTTATAGCTTGCTGCACCAACCCCATACTTGAACGCAATCTATACAACCAAACTGCTTCCTTGCTTGCATGAGTGGATGCCATGTATTCTGCCTCTGTAGTTGAAAGAGCCACTACAGACTGTCTTTTACTCATCCAACTGACTACACCTCCAAATAGGCTAAACACATACCCACTTTTAGATCTTCTTTGGTGTAGATCTCTAGCCCAGTCAGCATCAACAAAACCACGAATGTCCAATACTCTTTCCAATCCTAGTCTTCACTGGTAGCACAAGCCATAATCGCTAGTGCCACGCAAATATCTGAAAACCCGCTTCACTGCTATCCAATGCTCCTTCCCTGGGTTTGACATAAACCTGCTCAATACTCCCACTGCATGTGCAATGTCTGGTCTAGTACAGACCATTGCATACATCAGACTACCCACTGCACTTGCATATGGAACACAAGACATATCCTCCTCTTCTTCTTGTGTCTTGGGACACTGTTCAGCAGACAGCTTTACACCTACAGGAATAGGAACATTCACTGGTTTACTATCCTGCATATTGAACCTCTGCAATATAGTCTCGACATACTTCCTCTGGTTTAACCAGAGCTTCCTCTTTGCCCTATCTCTCTTAATTTCCATGCCCAAAATATAGTTTGCAGCACCCAGATCCTTCATGTCGAATTTGGAGAACAGTTGGGTCTTCAAATCTTGGATAATTTCTTTGTCATTTCCAATCAACAACATATAATCCACATACAAGACCAAATAAATAACACGGTCACCAATTAATTTAAAATAAACACGGTGATCCTCCTTGCTTCTGGTGAAGCCAAGTCCCCGTATATAGGTATCAAATTTCTGATACCACATCCTTGGTGACTGTTTTAACCCATATAGAAACTTCTTTAACTTGCATACCAGCTCTTTCTTCCTCTTCACCACAAAGCCTTCAGGTTGTTTCATGTAAATATCCTCTTCCAGATCGTCGTGAAGAAATTTTGTCTTCACATCCATATGTTCTATCTCAAAATCAAATGCAGAAACAACAGATAAAAGTAATCTAATAGAAGTAACTTTGGCAACAGGAGAAAAAATATCACCAAAATCAATTCTCGGCACGGCACCTGGGAATAGCCTTTTGCTACCAACCGAACTTTGTATTTCTCCACCTTGCCTTCTACATTCATCTTCTTCTTAAACACCCATTTGCTCCCAATGGGCTTTCTTCCAATAGAAGCAACTCCACCAGATCCCATGCCTCATTTTTGTGCAAGGATTCCATTTCATCAACCATGGCCTCCTTCCAGAGTTTTCCATCATCTGAATCTACTGCCTCCCTGACAGTTCTGGGATCATCATCAGTTATAGTTAAGGAAAATTTTGAACAGAAAGTAGTGGACTATACCTTTCTGGTTGTCTTCTTTCCCGAACTGATCTTCTCACAACTGGAGTTTGTGGCTCTACCTCTTTTGAGTCTTCTTCTGTTGTAGAGTTTGATTCATCCTCCTTTATCTCAAACTCTATCTTCTTAGGTTCCTTTGGTAGGACTTCATGTTTAACAACATCTTTCACCTCTCTAAACACCACATCTCGGTTGTACACAACCTTCCTTGTTTCCGGGTTCCAAAGCTTGTAACCCTTTAAACCATCCTTATACCCAATAAAGATGCACCTTTCAGATTTTTTACCCAACACTCCTTTTCTCCTTTGGAACATGTGCATGTGCATCACATCCAAATACCCTCGGATGTGAAAGAGAGGGTTTCTTACCAGTCCATACCTCATCTGGAGTCTTATCCTCCAACGCTAATGAAGGTGATCTGTTAACCAAGTAACATGCAGTCTCCATTGCCTCTACCCAAAATTCTTGTCCTAACCCGATACCACTGAGCATGCTTCTTGCCTTTTCCATCAGCATTATGTTCATTCTTTCTGCAACTCCATTTTTCTGAGGTGTGTATGGAGTAGTCTTCTACCGTGCTATACCACACTTCTTACAGAACTCTTCAAATTCCTTCTTGCAGAACTCCCCACCATTATCTGTCCTCAACACCTTTATCTTCTTCTTTGTTTGGTTTTCCACTAGAGCCTTAAATTCTTTAAATCTGTCAAAGACTTCAGATTTCTTCCTAAAGAAATATATCCATGTATTCCTTGAGAAGTCATCTATGAATAAAACATAGTACATAGACTTACCCAGTGATGGAACCGACACATGTCCAAACACATCACTTTGCACAAGCTCTAATATCTTGTTCGCCCTCTTAGCACCAGAAGGAAAACTCATCCGATTCTACTTCCCATACACACAATGTTCACAGAAATTGAAATCCAGAGAGCTATTAGACATACCCTCTACCATACCATTTCCATGCAGTATCTGAAGGCCCTTCTCTCCAATATGTCCAAGCCTTTGATGCCATAGCATGGTCTTTTCTCCAGAGACCGCCAGGCTTTCTGCTCCACTTTCAGGAACCAAAGAATTGTTGCACCCATCAATAATAGTGCTACCTTGAAGCTTGTACAGAGTTCCAATCCAAACTCCCCACATTAATACCAGTGCTCCCCGAACCATCTTACAGGTATCTTTCTTGAACACTGTTTTTACACCTGCATCATCCATCTTGCTTTCAGAAATTAGATTTTTGGCCATTGCAGGAATGTGCAGAACACCAGGAAGTGTTCTAATCCTTCCACCTTATAGCTTCAACTTGAATTTTCCACGTCTGAAAATTCTGGCCTTCCTATCATCCCCTAGGAAGACGTCACCGCCATCATATATCTCATACTCGCAGAACCACTCCCTATGAGGAGTGAAGTGAAAGGATGCACTCGAGTCAATCAACCATGATTCATGATCTACATGTGTATTTGAAGAAGAAGCCAAATACACATCCCCACCTTCATCAGGAGTGGTTTTTGCCTACGCAGAAGTAGCATCATTAGATCCTTTTCCTTTCTCAGGTGCTTTAGATTTGCAGTCATTTTTGTAGTGCCCTTCCTTTCCGCATTTCCAGCACACCTTTACAAACTTTCGAGGAGATTTAGATCTCCCTCTAGATTTATAACTCCCACTCGAAACCTTATTTTTGTTTATGTTCTGGGACCTTCCATACAGATAAGGCATCTCTATTTTGACCCTCCATATTTCTCTGTCTCATTTCCTCCGACAGTAAGGTTGAGACAATGTCATCAAAATTCAAGGTAGTTGTATTGCTACCTATTACAATAACCAGGCTGTCACATGAATCTGGGAGAAAACACAACAAAATAATTCACTTATCTTCATCTAAGATTTTAATATCAATAGATGACAGGTGACTTACCACAATATTGAAGGCATTTAGATGCTCTGTCACCAGTCTCCATCCTTCATCCTTAAGTTATATGGCTTTTTCCGCAGGAACAATTTATTCACCAGAGACTTAGATTGGTACAAAGTATGAAGTTTGTCCCACAAGGTCTTCACCGTAGCTTCCCCAGATACATTTAGCAATACTGAATCTCAGACACACAACTTTATTGTGCTCTTTCCATTCCGATCCAGTTTCTTCTAGTCTTCATCTGACATTGTCGTTGGTTTAGTACCCAGATCTACCATGATCCACTAGTCCTTATCCACCAACGGATCCTCCATCTTGAGCTTCCACAACTAAAAACTGCGACCATTAAATTTCTCGATGTCTTCACCTTTCTGCTCACCATCTTGTTCACCACAAGAATCGATCGCGGATCTCTCCCTTTGAATAGGGTCTACCTCGAGGCCCCGAGCAAACCCTCGGCTGACAAGGTGTCCCCTTGAAATAGCGCTTTCTGATACCAAATGTAGGTTTTAACCCTGTACAGAAATTAGCTGCAAACAAATCTTAAAAATAGAAAATAAACAATAGCGAGAGCATAAAACATAAAACATATATACACAGAGATTTTCCCCTGGATCCCAAATCGGGACGACCAGCTTGATTTTTCATTATATTCCTTTTAGTGTTACAACACATATATATACATGACGAAGCATACATAAAACCCAATCCATTAACCCTGGATTAGAGCATAACCATAGTTCCCTTGACCGGATCTAAAAAATACCAAGGGCCGAAAACCATCATGCCCCAAAACCATGTGCAAATCCATGCACAAAACCATGGGCAGGTCTGCCCACCAGAAAATAACACAAACCCAACAGTCCTTCAATCAACTTAGAGGGTTTGATTTCTAAGTCATACTCAAGGATGACAAAAATCCATTTCCCTAGTTTACCATTAATTTCTTTAGGTGTTAATATATCTTTAACCATTGAAGTAGGTACATATGCAATAATATGGGAATGTAAGATATATACTCTAAAGTCTTTTATTGCTTTAATCAATGCAAAGGCTGGTTTTTCCATAATATTATATTTCAAAGATGCATCTCTTAAAGCCTTACTGAAAAATGGAATGGGTTGTTCAAATACTTCATCATTTTTCTGCATTAAAACAACTGCAACAGTGTGTTCCTCATCAATTTTAGAATATAAAATCTTTAGTAAAATCTGGACTAATCAACATTGGTGCTTTTGGCAATTCCCATTTAACTAAATCAAAGGATTGTCTAGCCTCATCTGATTTCTGAATCCTTTTTCAACGTGTTTGTTATATTTCTAAGAAGCTCTGCAATGTTATGAATGAATCTCCTTAAGAAATTAATCTTGCCAATAAAATATTGAAGATCTTTAATGTTTCTAGGGTGACTGATTTTTAATATGGCTTCAATTCTACTGGGATCAATCCTAATACCATCCTTAGAAATAATATGACCAAGAAGCTTTCCTTCTTCAAGGCCAAACAATGTTTTCTTAGGATTTAATGAGATACCAAACCTTTTACACTTTTCAAACACTCTTCTTAGATGCAACATATGTTCCTCATAAGTTTTAGAATATACAGTAATATCATTAAGATAAATCACAATAAAATGGCCAATATCATCACCAAAGGAAATATCCATTTCTCTTTGCAATGTGGCTCCATCGTTCATTAACCCAAAGGGCATCTTCACATACATGAAGTTCCCCCATGGATTAGTGAAAGTTGTTTTATCCTTATCATCAGGATGTACTAGGACCTGGTTATAATCCGAGAAACCATATAATAAGGAAATCCTACTAGACCCTACTACCTTTTGTAATATATGATCCATTTTTGGCAAAGGGTAGTTTTCTTTTAAGGAGACCTTGTTAAGGTTTCTAAAATCAATGCATAACAGGATTTCTCTAGTTTTCTTCCTAGTAGGCACTATGTTAGATACCCATTTAGAGTATCTGAGAGGAACTATGATTTTAGCATCATACATCTTTTTAACTTCTTTCTCAATCAAAGGCATATTGGATTAATTCTACAGAGTTTCTATTTGAATGGTTTCTGATCTTCCTTGATTGGGATTTTGTGTTGTATGATACTAGTGTCATATGCTTTAAGATCCTCATAGCTCTAGGAAAAGATATCAATGAATTCTTTGAATAAAGCTATGTATTCTTGTTTTTTATTAGTAGGCAGTGATTTTGAAAGTTTTATCATTTTAGGATTTTTTTTGTTTCCTATATTACATTCTTCCACATCTACCCCTGTGGGCTCTATATTTCGCTTTTTTGCTACATCATTAAAATAAAAAAGCTCTTCTAATGGAACTAGACCTCTAGGTAAAATATTGTCTTTAAGCTTAAGTATTTCAAATTATTCTTTTTTTGGATCAATTTCATGCAATTCTAATTTATGTACCACTTCATCTATAGAAATATTTACATCTAATTCATAAAACTATTCTCCTACATTATTATGTACAACTATTTGATTTTCTAGTTCACAATCTAAATCTATGTTATTTTCCTCATACTCATCCTTGGACTGCAAAAAATTTTCAATCGTTTTGTCATTTCCAAATATGCACCAATACCTCATATTATCTGGTATAGTTGGATGATGTTTAACCTCCACTGTATATTGTTTGTTTGGATGAGGCATTTTTCATGTGCTGGCTTAAAAAGATAGACCATTAGCAAGGACATTTTGATTCTAGGAATAACAAAAATATCATATTCTACAAAAGTTTGAAGGAAATCAAGCACATCATTCCTGTATGCTCTCAGTCTAGGATGTTTTTCAACATATTCTCCTTTAATCTATTTTCTAATCAATTCAGAATCTCCATGAACAAAAATTCTTTTAGCACCTAATTTCTTCAATAATTGCAAGCCTAAAACAAGTGCTTCATATTCTTCTATGTTATTGGTACATTTAAAATTTAGTTTAGATGAATTCCCTTCTGAATGATTATTTCCTGAATTTGAGACCCACACACCTGCTCCTGAGCCTGCTCTACTACAAGAGCCATAAAAAATTATCTTCCAAAAAGGTTTAGTTAGAGTTTTTTGTTCCACAATTTGTGTTTTATTTTCATGTGTTTCACAAATGTCATTTTCAGCATTGGTGACCTGAGCATCAATATCTCCATCATTGTAAAGAATGAAGGAGTCTAAATCAGAGTGAATGGAATAAAGGGGATAGTTATGTGGTTTCTCTTGACTACACGCCATGTATTTCATTAAGGTTTCCCTATATAGTCTTCTCTACTGACCAAACACTAGCATGGTAGCATAGGTCATATCCATTTGTAGGGTCCCTTGTAATTTTTCTCCCCATGAGTGTGACAACAAAATTCCATACTTAGGGGGGAATATCAGAAACCACTATATCCATTACTAGACTCATAGCTGGGATTTGGGCGAAAGTAACACATAGATCCTTAATGAGCCCTAAACATCTTACTTTAATTGAATCAAATGAATAAAAGTATTTTTAAGGCATATTAATGTCAAGACCTAGCTTCTCCATAACATTTTTTGGCATAAAATTGTGCGAAGCACCTGAATCTAACATAACATTATGGAGAATTTTATCATGAACGTTAAGACTGACAAAGAATGGATGAACTCCTCCTTCTTGTGGTTTACCATCTACCTCTGGACCAAATAATAATTTAGGTTTATCAACATTTAAATTGATAGTGTCATTGTTTTCCCCTATGTTTAGAGCTTTCATAAGCTGAGTTTTGTACAAATTTTTGTTCATTAATTCTGTCAAGGGGATAGGAATTTTCAGCTTTGCCAGTTCATTTTCAATATTGAATGACGTTTGAAATTTATTTAAGTTCAGAAAGTAATATTTATCAACAATTTATTTTGACACATCTTCTTTTTGGGGACTGGTGGTTGGATTGTCTGTTTGAGTAGTTTTGGAGGTACTCTCAACAATCTTTTTGACAGGAATTTCAACTATCTTTTTGCTAGGAATGTCAGTGGTTTTCTTAGTAACAATTTCTAGATTTTTCTTTGAAGTGGTGGCAGAGGCCTTATTGACAGGATTTTCATTATTATTTTTATTTGGAGAATCTGATGTTTTCTTAATACTAAGATTATAATGTTTGTCGACTTCCATGATATCATTCTCAAATCCCTGCTTATATTCATCTAGTTCTTCAGAATCAAGTTTAGTTTGGGATAATTGAAACAATTCTTGTTCTTCCTAAGTAAGAAATACAATTTTATCATCATTGATACCCATTATATTGATCTGGTTGTCTTCTACCTCTTCTACTACTTCTTCATGATCATCAGCATAATTCTCCTGAAATGGAGGCCCATTCTGTTGATTAGGGCCCCTCTATTCTCTTTGTTTGATTTGGGGAGGATTTCTCCTAGGATTTTGATTACGATTTTGAGGTGCAGGTTTATTTTCCCTAGGAGGAGCCCTCTCATTTAAATTAATCCTTTCCATCATTATTTATATTTTTCTAACTAAGGAATAAATTTTAGCATCAGCAGAAGAAGTAGAGGGTTCTTCTTTTATGGTTACTCTCCTTTCATTCCTAAGTCTAGCTCTCTTTGCTAACATATTTTCTTCTACACTCACTGCATCCCTTTGAATTTCTTCTAATGTTGATGAATTTATTTCTCTAAGCTGGTAAGACATGGCTGCCTCAAAGCCATTTGGGAATTTGATTAAGGCTAAACCTTGTGGTGGTTTAATGTTAGCAGGAATTGCATTGTACACATAGTTAAACCTAGTGAAATAGTCCTGAACAATTTCTCCTGGTGCCCTCCTAATGCTTTCATATTCAGATAAGAACTGAAGAGGGTTATTTTTAATTTCCCACCTATTACAGAATGCCTGATGGAATCCAGGGAGATCATTAATGCTAGTAGTAGGTAATGATTTAAATGATTGCCTCACCTCTCCTGTGAGACTTTTTGCAAACAACCTAATTTTTATGCTTTCCTCATCTACCTCCTGAAGGTCAAAAATATCATTCATCCTATCAACATGTTGATGGGAAGTGATAGGTCCAGAGCCACCAAATTGAGGAATTCTTGTTTGATAATCATGTGGCATGTTTGCGAAAGGATATTGAAGGACAAGGGGGTCATATCTAGCTGCCATTATAGGGATATGAGGATGAAAAATATCAGGATTGATCAAGGGTGGTTGTTGGATGAAAGTTGGATGTTGAATTAGGGATGAAGGTTGAGATGAAACCTGGGGTTTTTATGGAGATGAAGGTTGGATTGTAGTTGAGCATTGAGGAGAAGAAGGATTTTGAGTTTCTTGATGAGAAATTACAGGATTAGTAGTAGAGATTACAGAAGGGGTTGGGCTTGCTGATCTAGGATGCACAGATTGTGATGAGGTGGATGATTCTACATACGAATTCAGAGCAGAGAGTTTTACAGATTGTTGGACATAAGCCTCATGAATAGAAAGGTCAAGACCTGAGACTAAACCCTGTAATTTATTAAAGTCTTGGATAATTTGAGGGTCTATATCAGAAGGAGTATACTGTGCTTTAGATGAATGTCTTCTTAATGTAGATTGGTCTACTGCTATTTGATCTACCCAATTGGCTAACTTAGTTCTAAATAAGCTTTTTTCAAAAGGTAAGTCAAACTCAATGTCTTGCAGAGTTTCAAAGTCTTTAAGGAGTGAATCTACTCTATGAGGGGGACTGCTACTTCCTTGGCTCTCTGGTATGCTCGTTCTTCTCAGTATCTTCTCAAGGTCATCTACAATTACTGCAAACTTTGGATCATGATGAGATCTAGTGTAGGCCCTTTTACTAGCCAAAGTTGTGATCTAATGCATACACACACTTATTATTTACAAAAATGAAAAGGAAACCAATCTTCTTGAATTATTCCTATCATACAATGTTTTAACCAGGGATATGAATTCGAAATAAATTACATTTTTTTCAATTTGTCCCCAGTATGGTTGCCACTATGTTATCGTTCAATAATTTAAAATATTGGCAGAATAAACATAGAGGACAACATCAAAACTACTTTGGAAGTTGGGATCTAGCCCTGCCAGCTTCAGAGATGGATATCCCTTTATAATTTAACTTTATTTTAAATGGATATTAGGCTAGTTATGACTGTACTTGGTTGTTTGTTTGATTTTGATTGATTTGGTTGATTAAATTTCTATATTCCTATTGGGAAATGGAATCAAAAATATAAAACTGGATGCTGCATCAATATTTAAAAGAGTTATAATAGGGAAAGCTAGGTTGCATAACCTGGATTCTTTAGATTTTTAAATGAATAATGGAGATGGTAGAAAAGTGAATTTTTGTTGGGACTGAAAAAAAATTAAGTATTTTTCAATATGAATTCAGTGGAAAACATATAAATTGTAAAAGAAGCCAGAAAAAGGTGTTTTAATTAACATGTCCTATTCATCACACTTTCTGTTTTACAATTAAGAAATTATGATACACAGAGAAAAGGAAAAAACAATGGAAAACATAGTAACAGTAGAAGCACTTCACCAGTGAATACACCACATGAATCCTGAAAGAAGTCTTTGTATTATTGATGCTCCAACAAAACTTAGAAATTACAATTAAACAGTAGGAAAAATATATTCAGAAATCAACCTAGAATACTTCGAACAATGAAGTATTTATACTCAAATATTACAAAATTGATTACAATAAATGTTGTCTCAACAAACAGTGTATTATTAGCCTAAATTGAACAATAAACTCTAATTGTGACAAAAAATAGACGTGATGGAGGTGATATGGAATGTTGGCATTGTTTTTAAGGAAACAATTGCTGAGTAGACCTATTTGTGGGCTGCGCTGGCTGTAGTGCTGGTTGATGTGTTGGATGTAGTTGACCTTTCTCATTTACTGTTTATTACTGAAGTTCACTTAACTTATCCCATCGATCTTCATCTGGGATAGTTAACTCAATGACCTTTCTGTAAATTTCATCCAATTTAGTATATCTGGAAAAAGTAGATTTTACCACAAAGATGTGGTTTACCTCATGCTGGATGAAAATATCATGACTTAATGCTTCCAAGGATTCTTTCCCTTTCATGGTGCCTTTGATATTGAATAATTTGGCTGTGTCTCTGGAAATCTCATTTAGTTTCTTCACATAGTCCTATATGTTCATCAACTTGTCATTTATTACAAACAGGGAAGGAAAACCCTTTTGTGTTAAAGGTTCAATCCTACAGAAGAATCTATCCACAATTATCTCTAAGCTATGGAATTTCTCTTCCAGCTGAACAATTAGATTCTTCTTAGTAAGAACCCTCTTTACTTCTAAAATTGTCTATGTTTTTTCATCCACTCCCAAGTCATCCAACTCATATCTGTTTTTGGATTTTAAGAACTTGATGATGTTGTTGGAAGTAGTAGGCATATCTAGAAGCTCTTCCTTGATGGTTTTAATGGCATCATTATATTTCTCTATCAATTCCTTCTGTTCAAATATAATCTAGATGTAGGGCCACATTTAATTTATGGATTCAATGATATCTTTCTAGGTTATTTCTTTGACTTGGCCCAATGTTTGTCCAATGGATGACTCTCTCTCTAACTTCTGAAACCTCTCTATCAATTTTTGTGCTCTATGTGCTTCAACTGTATGGGAAATTTCACTTCTGCATTTCTGATCCTGCAACAATTTAACTTGATCTTGCAGTTTCTGAATTTCTTCTGTCTGGATTGACAAATTATGCATTGCCTTTCTTAATTGTTATGCACCATCTGTTGTACTTGATGTAGAAGCTGTAGTTGTGGGGATGGTTGTAAGAGGTAAAACCTCAAAAGGGACCATAGAAAGCATGGTAGCTTGTTCTTTTTCCTTGACCATTTTCTCCATTTCTAATTCCATTTGTCTAAATTCGACATTTTTCTCCATGATGAGCTTCATCATGTCCGACTTCTGAGACTCTGTTTCTTCAATATCCTTGGTTAAAGGGTTTTCTGTAGATTCCAGTTTCAGATGCTTCCTTAATGCTGCTATGTCAACATTTTATTCTTTATTATATCTTCTGCAGCTTTAATGTTGGAAGGATCATATCCAACTCTTACCACTAAGTCTTCCAAAGACTTAATTCTTGTTTCGTTGGCCAGAGAGGAGATTTTCTCCATCTTCATTTGTGACTGAATGTTTGCTAAGGAAACCTGCAATTTAGACAAATTCATACCTATATTATTTAATGTGGAAGAAACCATTTCACATGTTTCCTTGTGCATCTCCATTTTATCAATGGGATGGATGTCTTTGATTTCAAACTCAAATGAAGTCTTTTTGTAATTTGCTATTGTCTTGGCCTGTGAAATTTGTGCCTCTAGAAAGACCATTTTTATTTTTCCTTTATTAGAGTCAAATGCTGATAGCATTCTACTCTGAGAACTAGAAGTCTGCTTCGAGAATTGATTATAGGTGATAGTCTTCAAGATTTCATTCTTCAACTTGATTTCCCTGAATGTATCAAATATTGTTTTCTCTTTCTCTCCTGTGATAACTTTACCTGTCTGAATGGCCTGTTGTTGATCCTGTGAAGCTATTGAAGTGGTAGGAGAGAGAGTAGTTTGGCCACCAACTTGTGAAGAAGTAGGCGTCTCCTTGGTGATTATGATGACCTCATGTTTTGTATCTTTATTTGGAATAATTTTAGTGTTGATCTTGTTCCTCTTCCTGTACATAATATTGAATTCCTTGCTAGAAGTTTCAGTCACTCAAGGTGACTCTTCTTCCCTCATTATTTTTCCTTCTTTCTCCCATGGGACAGGAGTTTGTGATGTAGAAGAGGAGACTAACAGATCCTTAGCCTCTTGCAGAGTGTTTTCAGTCTACTTTATTTGGTTCATATACTTCTCAATTTCTCGCCTGTGTGTATGAATGTAAGGAGTAGACTTGTTTTCTACCCTTAGCTATGAGATAGTTCCAAAAGGATCATAAGACTAGGTGAAACTGAGGTTGAACTTCATTTCCTTTAACATTATGTCTGCTTCTTCCCCTGCTGTCCTGTTGTTGCAAATAAATGGTCCTATTTGTGTTTTAATTCCTAATTGTGACTTTTTATTTTCTAACACAAAGTGGACTTCCTTAGCATTCAGCATTTTCTTGATGTATTCCAAAGCAAAAATCCTCATTGGGAGGAATTTTGGGAGCTTGTAGGGGGAAATATCACAACCATAAATCCTCAATTATGTATAGTTCTAGTATAAATAACAGTCACCTATCTTTGTTTGATCTGATAGATGTAAAATCTTTCTAATATCCTCACCAATCCTTGGCTGAGGTGTACTACTAAGAAGAATCATTATTGGATGTACAAACAGTTTAATGAACTGTTTGTATGAATACTCCTTCTACTATTTCATCACCAGGGTAGTCCAAAAGATGATTGATTGCTGATTGCCATCATCATCCAATTTCTGCATTGCAAACTTAAGTATGTCTCCCTGAAAATATAAAAACATGTAAACTAAGATAGAGGCATATTTAAACACGTCTTATGTTTGGAATTTGACAAATTGGTGATGGATAGAATCTGCTAGGAATTGGCTAAAATTGAAAACGATAGATGGCCTAGAATCTACAGAGAAAATATAAAGGAAACCTATGATTGGCTCATCTACCCGCTGGTCAGAGTAATATACAAGGAGGTAATAAATGACAGTGATAATCTATTTGGCTCTGTAAGGGAAAATAGAGGAAGATTATGAAGGATTCTTTTTAGGCAATTGGGTGTCTTCAACTAGAAAAATATCAAGGGTTTTAGCCCTTTTTGCAAGATCCAGCTTCTGATACAATTCATTGAGGGCTTCCTGTGAGAAAGGGGTTCCATTTTCAATAGAAGTGGCCTGCATCATTTGATCAATAGATTGAGCAGTGATAGTGAACATAAATTCTCTCGTGGGAGCAATTATGGCTCTTTGGTTGGGTATGTAGCAGGCCTGACACTTTCATATGAATTTAGGGGCACTTTGGGTATGGGGAAATATGTAATGTGGTAAATTTTATTCCCATAGTCCAATATCATCGGACTTTTCCATGTACTTGTCTTCTAGCCAACAGTACATCTAAAAAATCTTGATTTCACAGAGGGTTTCGTGAATTTTGTAGTCTCTATCTGGTAAAGGTATGTGGTCTAGGTCGACAGGAGGATGGACCAATGTATTTACAGGCTCCTCCTGGCTTTTCTTCTTTGGAGGCATGATGCAGTTGAAATTGAGGTACTTGAAAGGGTTCTGAGAGGAAAAGGTCACCAGGACTGTATCAGGCTTTGGGATTGGAGAAGAAGGCACAACGGAAGAAAGGTTGTGTTTGGTAATGATAAAAAAAATTCTCCAGAACTTTATGAACCTGCAATAAGTATACAGTGAAGATAAAAAGACAAGGTAAAGGATTAGAGATTGATTGTGCATGGTTTTATACAAAAATTAAGCAGTTTTTGTTGATTGTGGCAAGAATCTGTTGGATTAATAGTCAATTACGGATTAATGTGTCAACAGGTGCTTTTCCATGGGAAGGGAGTTAATCGAAAATGGGTATGATCGAGCTTCCATGACAAGATTGGTGCTCAACGAGAAAAATAGTTATTTCGATATCGAAGGAGAAAACAACTTTTCAAGGGGGGTATGAGGCGGTAAGTGGTTTGAGTGGAGGGCGGTACAAAATGAGGAGGTGCCACGTTAGTGTGGGCCCGAAAAGAAAAATTGATTTTTTCGGAACCCCCCCCCCCCCCCAAAGATAGGATGGAGAGGGGGGCTTGAAAACGAATGAGGGTCGTCAGATTGGGGCTAGAAGGATCTAATGGGTGAACAGATGGATTCACTTTAAAGTGAATGATGTGATGGATTTGTCAGTTAGTGGGAGGATTAATTTATGGATGAAGCTTTGGCTATATAATGATATGCTACACTTTTGTTATTCATGTGCCCAACTATTTAGACTTAGGATAATGTGATTTTACCCTTTTTCTCTCCATATGCATGAAATATCTTTGAAAACCAAAACTTAGGATAAGTGTTTTAATTCTTTTCAAAGCTTCAACATAACCTCTACCTACCCTTTTAATTTAATTTCTTTTTCTAAGCTAACATTTTTTCATCTTTCATAGGGTGCATTTAAGCTAGAAAACACATATCACCTTATTTCTTATCAAAATCAAACCTACTCTATCACCTATTTCTCCTATTGATTCTGATTAAACAATTGAATCAATTTCATTCTCTACCTAACTACTGATTTGCCAAGATTAAATCATTTAGAAAATATTTATTCACTACCTTAATTAACATGAATTAAATATATTGATTTTAGGATTAAATGGTTGTAGAAAATATTTATTCTTGCCTTAATTAACATGAAATTCAGATTTTTCAGTCATGATTATATTTATGTTGAAAAAAATCTGAACAGTATGACATTTTAGTCCAGTGCATAATCTATTTGATGTGACATAAGAGAAATATTTATCCTCTAGTGGCATTGAATTTTGTTATGAACTTTCTATTCTTATTTATTTTCTTTTTGAGTTCTTATTCTCTTTATTCTTTTTCATTTCTTCTTTATTTTCTTCTATTCATTTTTAACCCTCTTTGATTTTCTTTTATATATATTTTTTGAAATCATTTTATACAAATGATTTTATCAAGTTTAAAAATACAAAATACTCACTCTGCTGTGAATCCAACAGTATAGTTTAACATGACAGTTAAGGAGATAAACATCACTGTATTATGTTGTTTCAGCGTGATATAAATTATGGAAGGCTGTGATGGGATTAGCAATCAAGAGTTTTATTATATAGCTGTGGGGATTAATTTCCTAGAGGTTGCGTGAACGAGAGCTAGACTAAGCATGGGCTGAGAATTGGCTAAGTATTGGTCAATTTTCCCTGAGAATTGCTAGTCAGTTTTGAGCAAGATTAGGGTGATACGATCAGTAGAGTGCAAGATTTTCTAGGTCTGAGAAAGCATTGTATTGTTTCATGATTATTTGACTATGTACAATATATGATACCGGGGTTTTGAGAAGGTTCTTTCCCCAGATACATCTTGTGTTGTGTGATTGATAATTTACTTTATCTTACTTGCATGTGATTGAGTGATCATGTTTTATATTCCGCAAATATTGTAGAAGTATTTAGTATATTGTTTTATTACATTACATGACCGAATTGAATCCATTGGTATAGAGTTTCTATATATAATTTCTACATGGTATCACAACAAGAATTGTTTTGGGTGGTGAGTTTGTAGAGAATATCTGAAATTTTTTAATGAAATTTTTTCAAAAACAAATAGAATATTTTGATTCCTTGCAAAACAATACCCAAATTGAAAAAAAATAGGTCGAATTGGAGCTCAGAAGAGGGAGATATTGTCGATTTAAAATCAACTCTTTTTTTTAGAAAAAATTGTGACGGCAGGACAATGCGCTAGTCAAGAACTTGCATGCACTTGAGGTACAAGATGCATGCAAATATTTGAGGAGCAAAGAAAAGGTTAGTGACTTGGTGGTTGAGAGGGAGCCTCATAACATGTAGTCTTAGAAGTAGTCTCAGAAGGTTGTGGAAGACCACACTTGGAGAAGCAGAGAGGAGATTGAGTAGAACAGTCCACTCAATCAGATACCTCTAGGAGGGGGAGGTTTCGAGCCAAATGGGCAGAGGGAGTACATGCATCTACACATCCAATTGTGAGGTGGGGCAATGTGAAGAATTAATACCAAGAAGAAATTTGGGCAGGGTCCATTGAGATGGTGTGTCTCATGGATCGAACCTGGCTATGAGGAGCCCACAGTAAAGAAGTAGCGGGAAGGATCGGTTAGATCAATGCAATCAGATGTAAGGAGTTTTCCCAGGGAAAATTTTAAGGATATAAATTATCTTGAAGTTTAAAAAATTGGCAAATCTCACCGATCCCTAATATGTAAACTATAAAATGTTTATTGATGTATTTATAAAGTTATTCAAATTTATAATGATTTTATATATACTCTGTATATAACGTTGGCGATTTATAACATAAAATAATTTTATATTTTCAAATTTGGGTGAATCATTTTTATAAAAAATTGGAAATTGGCGAATATTTTTTTTGGAAACAACATGGAAAATTAGCCCACCTGCAAATATTAGCCCCTAAAATTTTCCATGAGGAGGACATACATCAGAGTGACAAATTTTGGATGCGGGAATGCATATCGAGTTGGAAAAGTGTAGAGGGCACGGAGATGCTAGTGTCGGCAACAACATAGGAAACCCGGTAGACATGTGAAGTAGTTAGCGACGATGGAAGACTCGATGACAGTACGTCGGTTGTTCGGAGAGGCCCATTCGAGTTTCAGGAGAGTCGCATGTGCAAACAACACTAGAGAAGTGTTGCATGCAAGAACACTCCAAAGGTACCGGATCGGGATAGATTAATTCCTTTCTTGTTGAGAGAGAGTCTTGAAATCTGCAACAAGAAACAGTGAAATTTGCATCCATAAAGGAAAAAAATTGACCACATAACTCGTGTGGGATTCCAGTCGCACATGAGTGAATAATTCAGTTACACACTAGCGCTAAATGTGGGCGTCTAATTTATTTATCCCTTAAATAAATTGGAAATTAAATTGTAATTTCATCTCATAACAACGTGTATCAGTTAACTAAGTCAAAACGACTGAGTTAGCTCAATAAAATTGAGTTGAGGGTTAAAGGTGAGGCATGTAGAGTGATTCTATTATTTTCATGGTACAGTTGCAGTTAATGCATTAGTTTAGTGCATGTGTAATTAGTTACCTCAAATTAATTGAGTTAAAATTAGTTTAACTAGTTATAACTAAGTGATGAGCTAGTTAGAGGTCAAGTAAAATTTAATTATATTTAATTCACAAGTAGTAATATATTAGATAACTGATGATTTTCTATTATTAGTTGCATGCATGTAAATTCTGATGATGACCTAGTTGAGACAAAGGTTAAAGGGAAGTTAACTAATTATCAACGAATTTCCCAAGCACAATTATAAGTCACAGGAAAGCTCATGATGGATTGCGCAGTCAAGGAATGTTGATTATCCTATTTAATAAGGATTAATTTCCTAGGGATTGCGTGAGCAAGGTTGGGCTAAGCAGAGGCTAAGAATTGACTAAGTTTTGGTCAATTTTGCCTAAGAATTACTAGTCAATTTTGCCTGAAAATATACATAAAAACGTAGTTGGATCGTGTTTAATCAACCCTGAGTTGGTCAATATGACTACATTATTATCTAATTTCACAAGCTTATAGGAAATGACATTTTTGTAACCCAACACTTTGTTAAACATTGAGAGTTTGACGTTAAAATGTCAGTGAGATCTTCCAAATTCCATAACATTACAAGGGGTGGTAGGTAGTGTTACAAGTAGAAAAGACATTTTAAAATGCCACGGATAATCATCATCATAATATTCACAATGGTGGAGGTAAATAGAAAATGTGGTGGAGGTAAGAAAAACAAGACAACATCTGAATCAATGCTCCATCTCTAAAATTGAAGCCCTAATTTCTGTAGCAATCACACAACATGAAGGAAATCCACTATGACATTGTGTTAATCACTCAACCTATGAGTGGACCTTATACCATATGCCACACTCTACAAGTCATCCATGAACGCCATATGGAGTGTTTAATACCCAACACCTAACATGAACAATAGTTGTCGAACCAATATGATGACCCTAGTTATTATTCAAATTCAAGTTAGTTGAAAGGACCTAAACATGCTTCTGTACATTTAATAAAACCCATTGTATCATATTTTATAACATTCTTACACTTTCAATAGAAAATATATTGAACTATTAATATTTTCACACAAAAAGATAAAGTTTAAATGATAATACTCTTGAATAAGACAGTTAAAAGTGCTTAGAAGCACGATCACAATTTATCCCATTCTTTTATTTTACATACATAACAATTCAAACTACAAATGGTCTGAAAATTTAGAAAAGGAACTTCAATATTTATGTCCTCCTATTACCCCCTATGATGGTTGAAAAATAAAACATGAAAAATAAAACAAAATTAGAACGATGAAAAATCCCTCCCAAGCAAAGAGAAACATCTTCTCTTATTGTACCTTCTTACCTTGTTGAGATCCAATGATTAAACTAGTCTAAAAAACATTGTAACCTGGAAATAACAATTCTGCTATTAAGAGGCATTTCACAAAACCCACGTGATTTCCTCACAAGTCAGAAGCTCAAGCTATATTTCGAAGTACATAAAGGTGTTAAATTTTACAAGAATTGTAAGAATATGAATGACAACTTAAAAGCACTGACAATTGACTTGTTGCTCCAAAGGGATTCTGAGAGGACCAAATGTGTAAATGCTTCAATTTACATAATTCTGACATAATCAATTTACATAATGCTAATTAGCTAAAACATTCCACAGTTCCTACTCTATTCAGTAGTTTAATTCTCACATAATCAAATAGCTTCTTATATCAAGTTCCAATGAGAGAATATTTAGTGAAATTTTACAGCTACATAGGAACGAAAATCTAGGAAAAGAAAACAGAAGAATCCTTGTTGAGGAACAAGAAACTAAAATTTAGCATTTTGTACATTAACATCATCCCATCTTTAAAGCTAGTTTTCATAAAACTAGACTCTGGAGATCAAGAGAATGGGAAAAAAAAGAAGATAACAGAGTGTGTGATCAGATGCTTTCACTTTTATGAGAATTCTTTCAAATTCAAATATGTACATGCTTGATCGTTGTATATTAATGTTAAAATATTTACGAGCTTGTATATTCATGTAATTTTTTAAACTCTCAGGTTCTACAAAACTAGTTCTACATTTTTTACTCTCAGGTTCTACAAAACGAGTTCTACATTTTTTACTCTCAGGTTCTAAATTTAAATTTTCATGGAAAGCTACTTACCTAAATTGAATATGACAAGAGAGGTGTTATTTACCTCCCATATCACTTTGTATTTTTATAGGTTATGGGATATATTGTTACTTTTATTTCGAATTTATCAATGATCATAAATATGTCAAATTATGAAAATTCCAAATCTAAAACTTTGCAGAAATGAATATTATTGTACCAGCAAATCCAGCTCAATGAGAGCTTTCGGACATAGTAAACATTTCGTTGGGCAAAGGGATTGGATTAAAATTATCTCTTACTCACGCTAACACTGGAAATCCAAGTGCCTCTTGGGTATGTTTTATTATTAAGTCGATTCCCTTATGAGACGATGAATTGGATATATATTTATATATATATATATTCCACTTCACTCGTGAATAGCGTCTACATCACTTTTTAAATTCCATACAGTTAATGCCGATTTGAAACATACACACGTCGGTAACATTAGACTCTTACATAGTTGAATCTATATAAGGTCTGGGCCAAAGTGTCACATGCTCTCGTCAGCTATTCCCACATTTTTTTTAAACAAGAAAAAAACAAGTTACAACTTTATATTGATAGAATAAAATGTTTATATCGTTGATTCAAAATATCAAATTGTATCATAATATCTTTACCTTGATAAAATAGTCCAAACACTAATTTAAATATAACATATAGAACACAAATATTTGGTTATTTGTTCCCCCCCACATATATATATATATCCAAAAGAAAAACAATTGTACATATACAATGAAGTAAAGGAGAACAAAATGCCATCTAGACGAGATTGTTTGTGTATATATTGTGAGTTTGGCATTTTGTGAGCTATTG
This sequence comes from Pinus albicaulis, assembly GCA_034641835.2. NCBI lineage: Eukaryota > Viridiplantae > Streptophyta > Pinopsida > Pinales > Pinaceae > Pinus > Pinus albicaulis. Next base: position 1,161,927,886 of record CM076578.1, on the reverse strand, counting down.
ACATATATATAATTACATAAGTACACATCTTCACAAAAATAGTTGGGTCACACCTCTTCCATTCTCACAATTCCTTTGGGAAAATATAATTACCACTCACTCATGAGAATGGAGTCGGTCGTAAATTCAATTACTATGCAACATTGTATGATAACTTCGAGTTATTTTAACCATGACATCACTTCATAGAAATATAAACTGATGTTATTAATGAGGTTATTATATTAAATCAATTTGGACAGATTCCCTTACCATTGAAATTAGATATGAGTCCCTCTTGCCTGCACAAATACGTGATGAGGTTTTCGTCATTGACTGTGATTGATCGACCCCAAGTTAGTCAGGATGACAACATTATTATCTAATTCCAAAATCTTATAGGAAATGATATTTTTTAACGCAACACTTTGTTAAACATCGAGAGTTTTAAGTTAAAACAGCATTAACATCTTCCACACTCCCTATCATTACAAGGCTGATAGGTAGAAAATAAATTTTAAAATGTCAGGGATACCCGCCATCATAATAATAATGGTATTGGAGGTAAAGAAAATAGGTGGTGGAGGTAAGTAAAACAATGCAACATATGAATCAATGCTTCATCTCTAAATTTGAATACGCTAAGTCACACAGCGTGAAGGAAATACAATATGACATTGAGTCAATCACGCAACCTGTCACTAGACCCTACACCATTTCCACACTCTAAAAGGCATCCAGGAACTCCATATGGAGTGTTTAACACCCAACACCTAACTTGAACAATACTTTTCGAACCCATATGATGACCGCCTCCACAAATCTAATAGCTATTATTTAGATTCAAGTGAGTTGAAAGGAGCTAAACATGTTTATGCACATTTAGTAAAACACATTGTCATATTTCCTAACATTCTTACACTTTCATTGGAAAATATATTGAACTCCTGATATTTTCATCCAAAAAACGAAAGTTTAAATGATAAACTTTCTGAATAAGAGAAACAATTGGCACGCCATGAGGTAACTTCTCAAATGGATTTGTGTTTTTACATTGATACTAATTATGAATATATACACTGACGAATATATACACTGACGGAGAGACTCTTGGGATTCATCTCCAAGTGTCTCTTGGTATTTCTATTCTTCTTATTTTCTATTTACACTATTTTACATAAATTTCCTAATCCCAAAGATTAGGTGTCAACATTACCCCCCTTAATCTGAAGGGATGTTGGTGAGTCCAAGCATTATTATGAATATTTTGAACTTTTCTCTTCCAATTCCTTTGGTGAAGATGTCTGCAATCTGCTCATTTGTGGAACAATGGCATACGTGGATTGTATTGGCCTCAACATGATGTCGAATCAGATGGTATTTTGTATTGATGTGCTTCTTTCGATCATGGAATTTTGGGTTCTTGGACAATTTTATTGCAAAAGTGTTGTCAATCATGAGAGGAGTTGAATGCATTTGTTTCTCTTTCAAATCTTTCAGAATTTCTTAAGCCACACAATTTCCTTTGTTTCTTCAACTGCTGCTGTTGGGTGCAGTATAGGGTCTATAAATGTACCAACATTTAATTGTCAATTCGGATAGTTCGCGAACTTCGAGACGTAGCACTGGAAATGCCAGAGAGAGCCCCTGGCAACCTGCAAAAAAAATTCTAGTCTATCTTGCGCATTAATCTTGACAATTAATGAAATCCTGCACTAAAATAGAATTCGAGAAACACCAATCCAATCAATTAAAATCATGCAGGAAATAAAAGGCAATCCTATACTATTTAACAATGCTATAGGAAATTCTAAGTATGAGCAAACAAAAGGGAAATCAGAACTGGAAACCAAGCAGTGTCGGGACTACATCAAAAGTCTGTACATGCTGGAATAAATTCAAAATCAATTCAAAACCATTATGCCTGCACTAATTATGCCCCCACCAATTCTGCTGCATCTACCTCTGTGTAAAATTAACCCGAAAACATCAACAACATAACAAATAAATTTACTGTGTAAATAAAATTATGAAAGAAATTGATTTAATATGAATCTCTCGTCTTCCTTGTTCCTAGAAAATAAATATGGCAAAATTGTCCAAAAGCTTAAAGGTAATTACAATGGAAAACATTATCATTTTCAAGCATAGTGCAATTTTCCTTTTTATTGATGTTGGCTCTGCGGTATCTAATCACAACTTTAGATGACATAAATTATATGTGATTATTATACAAGTTCTGTAACATTGAATAAATGAATACATTAAAACCTTAGAACCACGGAAACTTAAATTGATCTCATATTCTGGAATAAATTAAATGGATCAAGATCAATTCTAAGGATTCAAGTCATGCGTTACAACTCATAAAGGCAAAGCGCTGTAGCATATGCCGATCTTGTAAATCCAGTCAATCTGGAGGGACATAATGTTTATTTGATATAAAGAAATATTTCGGGTGCAAGCACAATTCTTAATGCAACAAATCAAATTAATGTTGCAGTTGAAAGGAAAACATTCCAACATATTAAATGAAACTTAAATAAGAAAAGAGATTGTAAATAATTAAATAAACTTCACACAATAAATTCAATGTTATTTAATGGAAGGGATGCAGATTTGTGTCGAGCTGGTATCATGGCCAACCCAGCTAGCTCGCACCCTCTATTCGTGACCTGGTTCACACAGAGATCGAAATCATGAGATGCAACTAATAAATAAAGAGAGGATGGTTGAAAATGGATTGAATTAATTCTAGAAAATAGTCTTTACATTATCCAGACAAACATTTAACTCCATCAAGCAGGAGAAGCGATCTAAAAACTATAACAGTTTGATGCTACATCAGGAGTAGCTTCTCTCCTTCCCTTCGTTCGCTATCTGCCAAGCTACATCCCTCTGTTCTCTATCATCCCCCTCCACCTACACGACTCCTCTTCTTTTATAATGTTTTTTACATGTTATTCTTTAGCAAACCATATGAGGATTGAATCCTAACTAATATTCATTAATTATGATATCAATAAAACTATTTCCTATCGAAATAATGAAGTTGTGATACATTTTTTCCAAGTTTGGTTGTTTTTCTAGAACTCTGGGAAAACTGGTATTCTATCAAACTACCTCCAAATACCTCTTCGTATCCCCTTAACCGTTATCAATTTCGGAAAAAATCCTGCGCAGTGCTCAACTTCCTATGCTGGGAAAGAAACCCATGTTTCGGAATTTTGAGTTTCACTACGATCAACGTGGAAATTGAGGAGTAAATAGGTAGTCTGGAAATTGCTGACTCGACATTTTCTAGAATTCTGGAAAAAACAATATTTTTTATAAAATTGCATCAGAGACATATGCATAACTTTTGGAATAATTCGAATCTCAGGAAACGGTTTCGATTCTAGGTAATTGGTTATATTTGTGAAAAATATATTTTCTTGGATTTCTATGATTCACCTCCATCTATACGAAAACTGAGGTCAAACTTGGTCATTTAGAAATTATGCAGATTTTGAGCAGATTACTAATTTTCTTCTAGAGGCCCACACATGCGACCTCAGTGCAATCCAAGTCATGGAAAGGTGTTGGAACCTCATATTGGACAATAACCATCTTCTGTTTTCCCCGAAAGTGTGTCGAGATATCGAAGCCCCAAATTGGTGCAAGAATGCTTGTGTAGGAGTGCTCGTGTAGGAATCTATTGCATGGTGGAGACAGGTAAAATGCAAGTCCAAAGCCCATATAAAAGCATGATAAAATCAATTTTAAACCTACAACATACAAACCTCTATTAATTATGTCTTAATCTTGTTAAAACAAGGGAAGTAACAAATACTCGCAACAATAATCATTTAACCAAACAACAGCATGAGAGATTTCGAGTAAAAATAAGACAAAATGGAGGCACAACATCCCCCCATGATGACCATATTGCATGTCCTCATGCAAGGACATCTGGTACTATCACTCCCTTGCAAAAGACAAAATTAAAAACATTTCATTAGGGGAATTTTGAGGTCTAAAATGGGCCTCATAAGAAAAATGTACAACAAAAATAAACTTTATAACCAATAGGATTCAAGATGATGATGTCAACCATGGGGGATGATTCACCATTTTTTAAATAACAGGGTAAAAATATTAAAAAATAATAAAATAATAAAACTACTTTTTAACTCGTATTTTCAACTTATCTCCCAAAATTTTACTCAAATTTTGAGCGGGGTACTTGTTGGATGTAAAATTTAATTCCTCATCAAGGAGTACCCATATTGCATAATTTCGATGAACTCTACTACATGAAAAATGAAATACATAAGCATTGATTGTAATCACGTTTTTTTATATATTTATCATTTTTCGTGTGAAATAGGACCCATCGAAAGTATGCAACAGCTAGATTACTCCTTGAATGGGGAATTAAATTTCGCATCAACGAAGTACTCCGCTCGAAATTTGGTAAAAAACTTTGGGAGATAAGTTAGTAGTTTTTCCATTTTTCCCTCTAAAATTTGATGATGTCATCAAATCTTATTTGATTTTTTCCACTATTATTTTATAATTTCCTTAGGAGGCCCATTTTAGACCTCAAAATTCCCCCAATGGTAGGCATTCAAAATGATGGTCCCGCAATTCTGCGTGGTCACATTTCTTGCACTGGATAGAGCTTGCTCTAAAAACAGAGTGTCTACTAGAATATTTATTTGTTTAGACCGATTTCAAGAAATTCTAATAAAAAGGCTGCCATAGAAAAACTAAATTGCAAGGATGGTTTTATTGCTCGAATAAAGTAGACAACTTCTACAATTTTCAAAAATATCTCAGAGGCATCTGTGATCAGATGTTTCTCTTAAACAACCTCATTATAAACATGAGTGTCATGATTTAAAATCCATGGTGTTAAAATTAGACATAGTAATACCTTCCCACAGTGACCATTTTACCATTATCCATGTATAGTTGAAGCTCTTCTTGCCTGGGCACAGTGAGCTACCTACACTAAGGGTTCCACGTCCATAAATATCATTCAAAAATATAGAAATCCAAGGCATGATACTAGAAGGATTTTAAAGCCATTATCAAAGAGATTGATAATGAGTTCAGGGAAGAAAAAACAACCAAGTAAATCATACTGTAAAATTAACTTTAATACCACAGACATGGCCCTGCTGCCAACAGACGTCTATAGCCTCGACAAGGATACCTTTTAACCTCATGAAATTCTTGTGCCCCACCTATTAGATATAGATTCAGATTCATTTAAGAGCATTTAGTTTCTCTTTTTACAAGTTAATTGAAGGTCGTTGTCCTGGCTTGGTAACTAGCTATCTACAATTCCATTCATGAGAACTAACAAGAATGAACAAGTCGGCTCCTGATGAGACCTCTTGTCTTCTAGTTTTTTTCGACTGAAAGCCATTACCTTAGCTTGGTGACCAGTAATGGTAATTTCATTATTCTTAGGACCCATGATCACATTAGGTCGGCTCACAATGAGACCTCCCATCCCTCAATTAATTCGTTTATATTTTCTTTATTTTTTAAACTCTGATTATGATTAACCTTAGACATGTTACTTAATAAGTGGGGGAAGCAAACTACTCCTTAAGAGTGCAAGATGCCGTGAAAAGTTTTTAATTACTATTTTTTTTTGGTTGGTTATGCTACCCTAAGGAATTATTTAAAGACATCTCAAATAATGACCAAAAATATTCCTTGAGTTTATCATGCCATGGTTCTTTATGAAATCTTGTTATAGTTTTGTAGGCGTGGTCCACCATAGGAGGTTTTTCATTGATCCCTTCGAAGAGGACTTAAAAAAGATGCTCTGAATAATAGTTTGTTGGAAATAGGAGAAAAGTATTACATGTAGCTTATAAAAATACATATTGTTCCACAATCAAAGTCACTTTTAAAATATGAGGTATTGAGAGTGAATTTCTTCTGACAAGTCTACCCACAAGAGTGCATGATAATAGAAATTCCAAAAGTTGTACTTTAGGGAATCATAATTTCAAGATTATTGTTATATCATTTTTATTTCAGATTGCATCTTTATTTTTTGCTCTTATGTTACCCTAACCTATTTTAAGGAGAGGAAGATCACCTTTAAGTGTAGGCATACTTCCAATGTAGCCATGTGCATAACAAAATGCTAAATATACTCACACTTAGTTTTAAATAATAAACTTCAATACATACCAAAGTGTGAGAAACCATTTGCTTTGATTGATATGGTACCAAGAGTCATCGAATGATGAGGGAATGATGTGTGATAATGATTGTTTGAAACCGGGATTCAAAAGGACCCACATATTTAAGTTTCTCCAACTTGTACTAGTCTTCCATCACTTAATGTTTTCTCTCTTCAGATTGAGAAGGATGGTTAAGAAAAATTACAGGTTTTTCTTCTTGGTGAGCTTCAACAACGGTTTTTGAACAAGTTCCAATCGTAGATTGCTCCTCTAATGGTTTATGGATTAACATTTCTTCCTTAGGTAAATGTTGTTTGGTAATAGGGGAAGTATTTGAATTCACTCCTCTCCCCTCTATGAAAGATATGGCATTACATTCAGTAGGGGAGTGAGTAGGAAAAATAGTTGTTTTAAATTGATGTGCAACTTGATAATCAAATTTAGTATTTGGTTGCACAAATGATTGGGACCATAGAGAAGGATAACATGATGGTGCATTAGATAGGAATTGCATTTGTTGTGGCTCAGGTAATGGAGTTTGCATGGGGAATTTCCCTAAAGAGGAGGCTCCAAACCATCCTTGAGGTTGTGGGAATATATGGTTTGAGGGAGAGGTCCAATGTGGCCATAAGGTGGGGTATTGAATTAGAGGAGTATTCCATGGAATTACAAGGTTATAGATTTGCTGAGGAACATGTTGAGGACAATAAATATTATTCCAAGTGTTAAATAATGGCAAGTTTTGAGTTATACCTAGTTGTCGAATTATTTCCTTAGTTGATTCCTTAAATACTTGTTGTAACCCCAGTAGTGATGGTAAATTTATTGAGTGGTCTTCCTTTCACTGCTTCTGTTCTTCCTGCAAATCATCCAATTGTAAATTTAGAGAGGATTTTGTAACTCATAATTCTGTAGCAGATTTTAAAATTTGAGAAGAAATTTTTCGATAATACTTACCGATCTTGGATATTCCTCTTTAATACCTAATGCATAATTCACAAACATCATCGTATGGTAAGTGAAAAACATCACCTTCTCCTATCATATTTAAAGGTTCTAAAAAAATATCTCTAATTCCTTTGATTAGGAGTGTTTTTAAGGTCTCTTTTTCCAAATTATGTTTGTATTTTGATTTTTTAAGGTTGTATCGAAATTCGTTCCACATAGTCCTCCAAACTTTCATTTCCTGCTATGTTATTCCAAAAATATCTTCGTCGTCATGGCAGTAGTCTTGATATTTCTTCAATAATACATTCTTCATGTATTCCCATGTTTGAATGTAGTTCCCTCCAAGGCTCATGAACCATTGGAGAGTTGTTGCTTTTAGAGTAAGAGGAAACACTTGCAACCTTTGAGCACTAGTATAATAACCATATACTCTACAAATTACTTCAAATTAAAATAAGAATGTATCTAGGTCTTCATCTTCCAAACCATGAAATTTTGGTAGTGCAGATGGGGGAATACTATGGATTGGTAACACTCCTGGATCTTTGATAGGGAATTCAAAAGTAATGATGTTTTCCATTTCTTACCAAAATAAAGGAATTTCTCCATGTACTAATTCAAAACTCATTTAAATTTTAATGCCAATTAATGAGGGAAATAGGTGCATTGGATGATTGACATTAGCCTCAAAATCTTCATTGAAAAATACCTCGAGATACCATTTTTATGTTTCCAATAAGCCAACTGGTATATCTGTTAGTACATGAATAATGTATGTTATATAGGGGGGGTTCTTATAGCAACAAAGAAAATGAAAAACCTTAAAATAACCAGGATTTGTAGGAAATAAATAAATTCAAAAAAAAAAAATTTGCAAGAGAAACTAGGTGAAAATTAAACCAAATGCGGCAGATCACCAAGGTCAATCGCCTCAGTGCCTCCCCGGAAATGATGCAAAAATGTTGGGTTCAGTATAGGGTCTATAAATGTACCAACATTTAATTTTCAATCTGGATAGTTCGTGAACTTCGAGACCTAGCACTGGAAATGCCAGAGAGAGCCCCTGGAAACCTGAAAAACAAATTCTAGTCTATCTTGCGCATTAATCTCGACAATAAATGAAATCCTGCACTAAAAGAGAATTTGAGAAACACCAATCCAAAAAATTAAAATAATGTGGGAAATAAAAGGCAATCATGTACTATTTAACAATGCGAAAGGAAATTCTAAGTACGAGCAAACAGTAGGGAAATCAGAGCTGGAAACCAAGTAGTGTCAGCACAACATCAAAAGACTATAAACGCTGAATAAATTCAAAAGAAATTCAAAACCATTATGTTTGCACTAATTATGCCTACACTAATTCTGCCCGCACTAATTCTGCTACATCTACAATTATGTAAAATTAACCCAAAAGCATCGGCAACATAACAAATAAATTTACTGTGTAAATAAACTTATGAAAGAAATTGATTTAATATGAATCTCTCTCCTTCCTTGTCCCGAGAAAATAAATCTTGCAAAAATGTTGAGAAGCTTAAAGGTAATTACAATGGAACACATTATCGTTTTCAAGCATAACACAATTTTCCTTTTTATTGACGTCGACTCTGCAATATAAAATCACAGCCTTAGATGACATAAATTATATGTGATTATTATACAAGTTCTGTAACATCGAATGAATGAATACATTAAAACCTTCAAACCACGAAAACTTAAATTGATCTCATATTCTGGAATAAATTAAATGGATTAGGATCAATTCGAAGGATTCATGTCACACGTTACAACTCATAAAGGTAGAGCGTTGTAGCATAAGTCGATCTTGTAAATTCAGTCAATCTGGAGGGATGCAATGTTTATTTGATATAAAGAAATATTTCGAGTGCAAGCACAATTCTTAATGCATCAAATCAAATTAATTTTGTAGTTGAAAGGAAAACATTGCATCAAATTAAATGAAACTTAAATAAGGAAAGAGACTGTAGATAATTAAATAAACTTTACACAGTAAATTAAATGCTATTTAATCGAAGGGATGCAGAGTGGTGTCAAGATGGTATGGCGGCCAACCCAGCTAGCTTGCACCCTCTATTCGTGACCTGGTTCACATAGAGATCGAAATCATGAGATGCAACAAATAAATAGAGAGAGATTGGCTGAAAATTGATTCAATTAATTATGGAAAACATTCTTTACATTATGTAGACAAAAATTTAACTCCATAAAGTAGGAGAAGCGATCCACAATCTATAACAACATGATGCTACATCGGGACCAGCTTCTCTCCTTCCCTTCGTTCGTTGTCTGCCAAGCTATAGCCCTCTTTTCAATATCATCCCCCTCCACCTAAACAACTCCTCTTCTTTTATAATGTTTTTTACATGCCATTCTTTAACAAATCATGTGGGGATTGAATCCCAACTAATATTCATTAATTATAATATCATTAAAATTGTTTCCTATTGAATGAATGAAGTTGTGATATGGATTTTCCAAGTCTGGTCATTTTTCTAGAATTCTGGAAAACTGGTATTTTTATCAAACTGCCTCCAAATACCTCTTTGTATCTCCTTAACCATTATGAATTTTGGAAAATGACCTATGCATTACTCAATTTCATATGCTAGGAAAAAAACCCATGTTTCGGAATTTTTAGTTTCACTACAATTGACATGGAAATCGAGGAGGAAATAGGCTGTCTAGAAATTGTTGACTGGGTATTTTCTAGAATTCTGGAAAAAATAGTCTTTTTTTATAAAATTGCATCAAATAACTGTGCATAACTTTTGGAATAATTAAAATCTCAGGAAACATTTTTGGTTCTTGGTAATTGGTTATATTTTTTAAAAACCCATTTGTTTGGATTTCCATGATTCACCTCCATCTGCACGGAAACCGAGGTCAAACTTGGTCGTTTAGAAATTATGCAGATTTTGAGCAAATCTATTAATTTTCTTCTAGAGGCCCATACATGCAACCTGGGTGCAATCCAAATCATGGAAATGTGTTGGAACCTCATTTTGGACAATAACCATCTTATGTTTTCCCCGAAAGCGTGTTGAGATATCAAATCCCCAAATTGGTGCAGGAATGCTTGTGTAGGAGTGCTGGTGCAGGAATCCGTTGCATGATCCAGGTAGGTAAATGCAGGTCCAAAGCCTGTATAAAATCATAATCAAACCAATTTTAAACCTGCAACATAAAAACCTCTATTAGTTATGTTTTAATCTTGTTAAAACAAGGGAAGTAACAAATACTCGCAACAATAATCATTTAACCAAACAACAACATGAGAGATTTCGAGTAAAAATAAGACAAAATGGAGGCCCAATAGCTACCACATATTTTTCCCTAGTTTTGGAATCTATTGGAACTGGTTTTTTGCGTGACCTCCAGGAGACAGATCCTAATCTATGACTCAAAGAATAACCTGAAGTAGATATCCTAGTTTCTTTATTTCCATGGAAGTCTGAATTAGAATATCCAATGAAGCTAAAGTTGCCCACCTGTGTATACTTGAGTCCAAATTCTTGAGTTCCCTTCAAGTACTTTAGAACCATTTTTGCAACAGACCAATGTCCCTCACAAGACTTTTTCACAAAACTGGAGAGGATTTCAACAACAATTGAAATGTATGGTATGGTAGTATTCAGGTTGTTGAGACTTCCAACAAGCTATCTATAATTTGTTGCATCCTTAAATTATTTTCCTTCAAGACATGTGAGCTTTAAGTTTTGTTCCATTGGATTAGTCAAAGGATTGCGCTTATCCATAACAAACTTGTTCAACATATCTTCAATGTACTTATTCTAAGAGAGGAATATAAACCTTGGATGTTGAGTTACTTCAATACCAAGATAGTAGTGAGCATATCCCAAGTTATTCATTTCAAATCCTTTCCTCAATTCCTTATTTATGGATGAAATGTAGCTTTCATTGTTCCTTCTCATCAAAAGATCATCTACATACACCACAAGATATAGAATTGTTTTCCAACTTTCTTGAGAAACAAAGTTGCATCATCAAGATCATAATGATTGAAGTTGTGTTTCATAAGATGCTCAATTAAATTCTCATACTAGGCTCGCGGTGCTTGCTTGATTCCATACAAGGATTTTAGAAGCTTGGATACAGTTTGTTCTTAACCCTTCACAGTAAATCCTTCTGGCTAGGACATAAAAACATTCTCTTTCATATCTCCATTCAAGAAAGCAGTGTTTACATCTATTTGATGGATTTTTTGACCGTTCTGAGCTGCCAAGGAAAAGAGTGTACGGATGATAGCCCATTTTTTTGTGGGGGGAAAAGTATCCTGTTATTTTAACCCTTACTTCTATGCAAAACCTTTTGCCACAAGCTTGGCTTTGTGGTTGTCCAGTGAGTCACCAGCTTTATACTTATTCTTGTATACCCACTTGCGTCCTATTGGTTTGGTTCCCAATGGAGGATCAACTCACTTCCAGGTTCCATTCCTTATCAAGACATCATATTATTTCTACATCACTCTTTCCATTCATCATGAGTAAAAACTTATTTGAAGGAATTTGGTTCAATATCTATAGAAAAATTTAGTTCATAATCATAAAAAACATTCATATCAATAGGTGAGTCAAAATCATCTACATCACCTCCATTTTTCCTGGTTGTACTTCTTGTTCCTGTAAGTTCCAACCTCATTAGGACGAACACTTTCAAGTGTCTTTGTCAGCCATTTTGAAGGACCTTTTTGATATGGCCCCTCTAATCAGTTGACTGAGTTGCGGTTGAATCAAGATGTAGTATCCCAATTCTGTCAATCACATCACTCAAAGTGTCATTAATGGTTATAACTTCATTTGGGGGAGAGAGTGCTTCAGAAGAATATCCCACAGATTGATCCAGTATAGGAATCCCCCCTTCAAGATGTGGAATCTTATTATCAAATTATTTAAATGAATTTGCATGTACGAATCTATCTAAGTGATCAGGTTGCCACTCAACAACATTGTCAGCCTTGGAATATTCAAGAAATACCACATGATCTCTAGATACTACAAACTTATTATTAACTTCATCATAGAGACGACATGCTTTGGAGGTATTTGAATACCCCAAGAAGATACACTTATGAATCCTTGCACCAAGTTTGTTTCTTTTTTCCTTAGGTATCAAGCAATAACAGGTGGAACCAAATACCCTGAAATGCTTTACCGAGGGAATGTGGCCATACCACATTTCATAAGGAGTCTTGTTTCTAATAGCATTAGATGGAAAATTATTCTTTATATACATAGCACATAGAATTGCATCAACCTAATGCATCATTTTAACATTCTTGAAAAACATCATGGAACGTACCGTATTTAAGATTTTCATGTTCATTCTTTCAGCTACTCCTTCTAGTTGTGGATTATAAGGCACAATTATTTGATGTTTGATCCCATGATGGAAAAGATATTTTTCAAATTGATTTGAAGTGTATTTTTTTCCATTATCTATGAGAATAGAGCCAATATGATATTGTGCATCATTTTCAATCCATGCATGAAAGTTCTTGAATGTTTGAAAAGCATCGAATTTTTTCTTCAATAAATAAACCCAACACATTATAGTGTAGTCATCAATAAATGTCATCATACATTTATTACCATTTTCATAAGGAAAAGGAATTGGGACACATAAATATGAATGAATGAGTTCAATTTTTCTTTGTGCTCTAGAATGTGAATCATGAAAACACTGTTTGTTATGCTTTCCTAGAATACAAGAATTACATTGCTTAAGTTTCCTAGGAATTGTAGGAAAACCAGTAAAACCATTTTTTTCAAAAAATGAAGGTTGTCATAGTTCGAGTATCCAAATCTAGCATGACATAAAAGAATTTATGGGAATGTACCTTCATCATAGTGAGAACTATATGCAAAGTTTTGTGCATGAGCAGAGGTACCTTGAAGCTTCAAAAGTAATTATTCTTCTTTCCCTGACATGAGAAGAGAGTGATTTGATTCTTTTCTTACCTCAACATTGCCATAAAGTATATGAATGGAGTGTCCTTATTGGCAGATGTGTACCAACTACAACAATTTTTTACTTAGCTCTAGGAGTTATAGAACATTATGTAGAAGAAAGTCTGGAAGATCGAGAAATTTGAGTCTGATGGGGCCAAGCCCTGATGGCTTGAGTTTTGATTTATCTAAAAAATATATTTCTCCATCAACATTTTTAGTGACTTCTTAAGAAAATTCTCTCCCTAAATTCATGTGGAAATTTTCTCCTGAATCAAGAAACCAATCATCTTTCCATGAAGAAAGTGAAGAATTGAACAAGTCTTCATTTAATCCAATATTTCAATGTGCCACAACATAGTGAGAGGATTCAGGTGCTTTACCTTTTCCTTTTTCATTGGTTTTACCTTTAGCTTCATTTCTTACCTGCTCAATTCTATCCCAAGGAAAATTACATGTGGATGCATCATGTCCATCTCTATTGCAACATATGCAATGAAGATCATAATTTTCTCCTTAAAATTCTTTGAAACCGTTGCCTCTAAAAGTTCTTCTTCCTCCTCCTCTTTGGCCACTTCTTCCTCTAGAATAATCTTGTGCATGATTCTTCTCTCTATGTGTAAGATGCATAAATTATTTAGTAGACTGAGGAGTTGTCTTCTCCCCAAAATCCTTCTCTCTCTCAGCAAACTTATTCTCAAGGGAGTCAAAGGTAATCTCCTTGAGGTTTCCACTTGCTTGGAATGACTAAAGATAATGTGAATAATTGGGATATAGTGCCTTGACATAAGATATCATAGGAATGTATAATTCAACACCAATGGTTTTTATATCATGCATAATAGATCTTACTTCTGATGCTAAAGCAAGAGGGTCATCATTTTTTAATTCAAGAATGAACAATTTAATAATCAATTGGACAACTTAAAGATCATAGTGTGAGTCATACAAATCCTTCAACTTATTTAAGGCTTCAAATGCATTTGAAAATGGTGAAATATGGTAACTCACCTCTTCATTTACAAATGCTGCAATCAAGGCATATGACTTTTTGTTCTTATTTTCCCAAAGGGAAATCTCCTTATTCGAATTTGGCTTTATAGGTGCATTACCTCCTCCTTCACAAACTCCTATCCACAAATCATTAAAAATGAGAGTGTGATTAATCTTCCTTGTCCATTCTAGATAGTTCTCTTTTCCAAAGAGGACTAATCCAACAATACATATCAGTGAATGCATATTAAATACGGTGTAATAGGTAAAAAATATACTCTACTAGAAATATACTGTGAAAATTTTCATTTATGGTGTTAAAATTGCAATATGATATGTATAGGACAAAGGTCTTATTGGGGTAGGTGTTATATGGGGGAAGGGGTATATGGGAGGGTATTATATGGGGAGGGGGAATAAATATATGGGAATAGTTTATATATAATATAGAGTTTAAAATTGTATGGCTGTAGAGTTATAAAACTAGGGGAGAGTTGTCTACTGTTGTGCAGGGACCAGTAATTGTTATAGTACTGGTCCCATCAACCCACCAAAAATAGATATATATATTAGATTAAGTCCAAAATTTCCCAAGTCATTGACTGGGCCCACAACTATCCATAAATAACCCACAATTGTCCATAAATAGTTTAACAAGTATCAAGATTACAAATCCTATCATGTCAACTAGAAAAATCATAAAACCATTTTTCCTTCCAAAATGGTCAAGTAAATAAGTACAAAAAGGCAACCACTTCAGCCTATCTGATCAGCCTTGATGCTGTGTATGAGAAGTCAATATCAATACCTTCACAGAATAAAAATAAATGTATGTCAACCATAATTGCTGTGTTATTCAACATTTAAACCCATTGTGTTCAATAAATGACACCCACCCAATAACAACATTTAAACCCACTATGTACAGTAAATGACACCCACCCAATAAATTCAATAAATGATTTCCCATCAAAACATATCAAAGCACATGGATCAACAAAAACAAATTCTCAGCCATTAGATCACATCAAATTCAATCCTGATCACACATGCAAAATGAAGCCATTGCAATAGATGTCCATCATTGTCACCAATAAAATTCAACTGCAAAAAACTATAAAAGAAGTTCAACCACTGCTGAAGTTACATGTTTTAGATTCAAACTATTCACCAGCCTTGGAGACAACCCAGCACAGGACACACCCAGCCTTGGAGACAACCCAACACAGAACACATCCCAAAACATTTCACAGTATATTCAGGTTAGTTTTCTCAATTATAGCACATTTTTCTTACAATTTTATTTTAATTTCTGAGTCTTTATTTCAGCTTTCTTACACTTTTATTTTCATTTATGAGTCTTTATTTCAGTTTTCTTAAAATTTTAATTATCATGAAATTATATATTTTTTTTCTATTTTTCTTTGAACACAGATTCATCCCAATGGGATATTGAATTGAAAACAATTTCCCCCAAAAATAGTTGCAAACAATCTCTATAAGAGGTTAATAGTTGAACACAGATTCATCCCAATGGGAGATTGAACTCAAAACAATTTCCCCAAAACAAAATTGCAAACAATCTCTACAAGAGGTTAATAGTATAGCTGAACACAGATTCATCCCAATGGGAGATTGAACTCAAAACAATTGCCCCAAAATAGAATTGAAAACAATCTCTACAAGAGGTTAATAGTATATTTTAACACAGATTCATCCCAATTGGAGATTGAACTCAAAACAATTTCCCCAAAACATAATTGAAAACAATCTCTACAAAAGGTTAATAGTTGAAGACAGATTCATACCAATGGGAGATTGAACTCAAAACAATTTCCCCAAAACATAATTGCAAACAATCTCTACAAGAGGTTAATAGTATAGTTGAACACAGATTCATCCCATTGGGAGATTGAACTCAAAACAATTTCCCCAAAACAAAATTGCAAAAAAACAGAATTGCAAACAATATCTACAAGAGGTTAATAGTATAGTTGAACATAAATTCATCCCAATAGGAGATTGAACTCAAAACAATTTCCCCAAAATAGAATTGCAAACAATCTCTACAAGAGGTTAATAGTTGAACACAGATTCACCCCAATGGGAGATTGAACTCAAAACAATTTCCCCAAAACAGAATTGCAAACAATCTCTACAAGAGGTTAATAGTATAGTTGAACACAGATTCATCCCAATAGGATATTGAACTCAAAACAATTTCCCCAAAACAGAATTACAAACAATCTCTATAAGAGGTTAATAGTTGAACACATATTCATCCCAATGGGAGATTGAACTCAAAACAATTTCCCCAAAACAGAATTGCAAACAATCTCTACAAGAGTTTAATAGTATAGTTGAACACAGATTCATCCCAATGGGATATTGAACTCAAAACAATTTCCCCAAAACAGAATTGCAAACAATCTCTACAAGAGGTTAATAGTATAGTTGAACACAGATTCATCCCAATGGGAGATTGAACTCAAAACAATTTCCATCTCTAAAAGAGGTTAACAGTTCAACACAGATTCATCCCAATGGGAGATTGAATTCAAGACAACATTAATTGTTGAATTCAAAACATTCTAAAACATTAATTGTTGCAGCAAAATGACAAGAGGGTTGTTTATTTAAAAATAAATAAATAGGATAGTAGAACCATAGGCCAAGTTTATGACAAAAGGAACTCAAATAATGCACCTCAAATTGAATGCCTCCCACAAAGTAGAGTGACATGAATTATTGGCCCAGAATTGACGTTGTTGTGCAAAATAATAAACAATATAATGATATTCTTTGAGTGAACCTGTTATTATTTGAGTGAACATATTATAGATTTCATAAATTCAACACCCTAATCCCTACGTTTTGGCCACAATTTGTAACATTTGATGGATTCAAAAAATTTAGAGTCCCTTGGAAAATAGTCACCTAGATTTGAACCTCCATCAACCTGTTAGGCCGATCTGCAACTAAGCCTTACCATCTCTATTCATTCGAGGGGAGAACCTTATTTTATCTTTCTGTTCCTTTGGGGTATTTACTAAAGGGGGCCCCAGGAAATAAAGTGTTCGAGGGGAATAAATATAAGTATCTTTACACAGCCAGGGCGGGAGTTTATCATCCTCTAACTTAACTCCTAAAGAAAGGTACACCCTTTGTATGGGATGAACACCCCTAGGATCACTAAACTCAATAGTGGGAACAAAATGGGAATAGCTTTAGATAGACACACGGATAGGCAGGTTGCAGAACTATATATCCATCAATCAGACATCCCATAAAACTACCCAAACCCCACTACTGCATCTACTACCACAGTTTTTAACATTTGATGGATTCAAAAAATTTAGAGTCCCTTGGAAAATAGTCACCTAGACTAGTTGAACTAGTAAAGAGAAATGTCTCTTAACAGGTTGATGAATTCAGAAACTATGATCAGAATGTTCTGTATCTAAAAAATATAAAGGCAGTGCATAGTGGAACTCTTTCTATCTCATGAACTTGCCCAAATCAGCTACAGATGAAAAAGAATAAGATGAATAAGATGCTAATTTATTTTTGTGAATAAGGAGGCATTACAATTGAAACTAAAAAATATTATAGATTTCATAAATTCAACACCTCAATACCTGAGTTTTGGCCATAGTTTGTAACATTTGATGGATTCGGAAAATTTAAAGTCACAGTGCACAGTGGAACTTACCCAATCATTTGAACTTACCCAATTTATCTTCAGGGTACAAAATGACTTCCAATGACACAAAGATCAGACTGGAATTCAAACTTACCCAATCATTTGAACTTACCCAATTCAGCTTCAGGGTACTAATGACTTCAAATGACACAAAGATCAGACAAAGATAGATATTAGAAGCTGGAAAAAAATAACCAAAAACAAAACATGATTAGCTAAGCATAGAAGCCTGTGGAAAATATCTCAATAGTTGAGCATAGAAGTTGTAGCATTTGAAGTTAACATATCTATCTGCAATAGCTGAAAATAGAAGCTGCAGAATTTGAAGTTAACATATCTATCTGCAATAGCTATGCATAGAAGTTGTATTCTCTGTATGAAAACATTATTTTCAATTATTCTTTACTAAATGCATGCAATAATACACAAACTAATTGTAAACTATTATAAATTTTTATAAATGGGAAGAGATGAAGTTACCAATGATGTTTGGCTTGTATGAAAGCATTCTTTTCAATTATGAATACCTAAATGGAATTGGTGCTTCTGTAGGTAGTTGCATCCATGGAAAGAGTGAGTTATGTAGCTCATATAAGGAGAAGTGGCAGAAGAGTGACCAAGGGTGCCCAGTTGCAATGCACTTCATCAAATGAAGAAAGAACAGGTGATCTCAATGTCAACAATACTCCAAGCAATGTTATTTAGGATGACCATGTGGCTGAAGCTGATGTTGTGGCACCATCAGTCATAGAGCCACCGTCAAGCACAGTCCAAGGCGCAACTTCAACTAAAAATATCAGCGGTATAAGAGGTTGGACAAAAGAAGTAATGTTAGCTGTAATTGACGACATAGAGTTCAATGGTTATTCTGTTTGGGAATTTGCAAAGAAGCATAGTATTCCTACCTCATCAATACATTATTGGATAAATGGGCTCACTCACACCAAACGTAGAGGGCCTGTTACAGTTATGAATGAAGAGGAGGAGGCCGAGGTGGTTGAGTGGTGTAAAGAAATGGACCAATTTGGACATGGGCTAGAGTTGATACAACTCAAATCTACAGTTGCTCAAATCTGTCATGGGAGGCCAAACCCATTCAAAGATGGGTTTCCTGGTAAATCATGGTGGTTTAGGTTTAAAAAAATGCATCTAGACCTTGTATTGCGTATAGCTGAGGGCCTTGACAGAGACAGAGCATTATATTTGTGCCCTGTAGTTGTATGCAAGTTCTATTACACCCTTTCTAGTGAATACGATAAAAATTCTTATGGTGCAGAATATGGAACTGTGATGAAACAGGTTTACAAGCGGGAAGGAATTGTGGCATGAGGGTAATTGCCAAGAGAGGCGGCCGAAACGTGAAAAAGATTTTTCCTAAGAGAAGGGAGTGGATAACCATTTTATTTTGTTTCAATTCAACTGGTGCTTCAATCCCAGAATTTTATCTATTCAAAGGTAAAATTCAGTTGAAAAATTATATACAAAACTGTGAACCTGGAGCATGCATGGCTGCACATCCCCATGCATGGATGACTAAAGAACTTTTTTTAAAATTGGCTTTTCCACTTTGCTGCATCTGTGTGAGGTGGTGTCTCACCCAATAACATACACCTATTGATATTAGATGGCCATGGAAGCCACATGGCTCTACAAACAATTGAGGAAGAAAACAATTTGGGCATTGACCTTTTAACATTGCCCGCTCATACCACTAACAGATTGCAACCCCTTGATTTTAGTGTGTTTGGCCCTTTCAAGAACTATTTCAAGTCAGAAAGTGTTGCATGGATGGCAAAGAATCCAGGGGTTGAGGTGAAAAGGTACGAGTTAGTAGAGCTTGCAAGTAAGGCTTTTAAAAGGGCTCTGACACCATCAAATATCAAGGTTGGCTTTAGAAGGATAGGAATATGGCCACTAAATTATGATGCTCTTATGCATGATACTACTTGTAGCCAAGCTTTCTGTGTGTATGGTCAGGAAGAAGAGCATGAAGTGCAAGAAGAAGTACATGAACATGCTGATGTGGTTGCAGCTGATAATATAATTTCCCTCTCTCAAGGATATTTATATGTTGATGATGATGAGTAGGTATGTGAAACACAATATACCTATCAACAAATTGATAGCAACATGGAGGTTGTTCTACCAACTGAAGCAGATGGAACTCTTGCTACTGATATTTTTAATCACACTGTTGAACATGCAGTTGACAATGCAGATTTTGTTGGAAATGAAATTGTTGATATTGTTAATGCAGATGTAGTTGAAAATGAAAATTCTGATATTGTTAATGTAGCTATAGTTGAAAATGAAATTGCTGATATTGTTAATGAAATTGAAAATTACCAATTAATAGTGCCTAGCCAAGTAAACCCACCATCATGGCTGGTAGAATCCATGATTAATTTGAACAAACACAGTGTCTTAGGAACCAATGAACAAAGCACGAACATGTCTTCACAAGTGGCTGAATTGAACAGGGAAATTGTTCATTTTTTAATGGACAATAGATCAATGGAAGAAGATGGAGAACATAATGAGGCACCAGATGAAGAAAACAATATAGTTCAATCAAGTTCCACAGATACTGAAGTGCCAAGCAACGACATGCAGGTGGGAGGGAGAGAGAAGTTACTTGGGCGGTTTCTAAAGCTACCAGTAGAAAGAGTGTCAATGAAAAAGAAGCAAGGAACACCCAGTAATCTTCGTTTGGGGCGAAGTTAACAATTACTCACCTCAAAAGACTATATAAATCTCCTAGTTTAGTCTGAAAATAAAAAAATGGAAATTCAGAAATTAAAACAGAAAAAAAGGATCAAGCCAAGGAGAAGAAGGCATCAAGGGCTATTGCAGCACAACGTCGAGTAGATGAAAGGCTTGAAAGAGAGATAGCAAGGCAAGATAAGTAGCAACAAAAACAAATGTCAAGATAGGAAAAGGAAGCAAGGAAGGCTAAAAAAATGCTTGAAAGGTAACAAGGGATGACTGATATGGTTGACATAAATGCAAGCACAATTGATGAGAATGAAACCAGGGACATGTCCAACACATTAGACAATATTGCAAATAATACAACATTATTCCAAGACCTCATAAACATTCAAGTGCCTCACTATCAAAATGGGGCTTTACCCACTTGCCTTATTCCTACCACAGGAGGTGTGAATTCAATGTATGCTCATCACACAGCTCCACTTAACACAAGTGTAAGGTACGAGTACTCAATTCCTCCATGGTTGGAAGGGAAAAATTGGTCTCAATTATATGGCAGCAATCAACCACCACCTAATCAAGCCTTCTTAGGAAGGCCAACCTACTTGGCTCAATCAGGCAACTCAGGGTTCGGCACTGAAGATTCTCAAGGCCATAAAGAATAGGAGTGTTAGATGTTTTTGGATGTAACCACATTATGATGTGGGATTTTGGATGGACTATATGTTTGGACTTTTATATCTCAATAGATCTCAGATTCCTTTCTACTACACTAAGTATAATTTAAATGTTTTCATCATACTTCACAAACCATATCTCACATATCTATCCACACACAACATGCTGCAAAGCATACCTCTTTATACTAGTTCTGTTAGTTATTCTTAACTGCATGTTGTTATTTTTTCCTGAACACATAGGAGGACATCACTACACACTACATAACTCAGCTAACAACAACGAACACATAGCTCCCTGTTACATGTAACACTATGACATAAATTTTTGCAAAAAAAAATAACGTCAGCTTACAAAATGGCAACATATAACCCTTCAATAAACTCTATTAACATAATTTATCACATTTTCCATTCAATTATTTGCTAAAATTATATCATATAACAAATAAATAACATAACCTTAAAGATCAATGCACCAATGCAGCAATGACCTTGCCCAAATAAGGAAGATTACACTTCAACATTATTGATAAGTTAATCTTTGAAGATACATTGTAAAAATCGAAAGCATTATTTAAAAATATTTCTCAATCTTGACTAAAGAAAAGCTTTGAAATCCTTCATGATTGAAGAATCCTATTCTTTGACTCTTACAAGCAATCAAACCCTATAGTAGGCATGACTTAATGGAAGAGAAATATGTACAAGGCATTGGATTTCTCAGCTATCCAAGGAGCCTCACATTACATGCCTAAAAAATATAGTAAATGGCTTCCCAAATTTTTAGGGAACAATGTATAACAAGTAGGAACACATTGAAAAATTCCAGGATGTGTTGGAAGAGCATAGATTAAAAGACAGCCCTGAAGATTAGTGATGAAACATTTTCCCCTTTCATGAGAAGAAGTTAGAGTGCGGTTCAATAAAAATGATGATAGTTGCATCAAGACCTATAATTCTTTTAGAGTTGCATTCATGGAACAATAGAATGTAAAAAAGGTGGAAGACTTCTAACTAATGAACTCCATGAAATAAATTCAAAAACAGAATGGAACAGTAAGGGAGTTCATTTTCAGATTCCAAAGTTCATGAATAAGATACCACAATAATTAGTGTTGGAAGATCATGAATTAAAATCAGTGAGTTCAATTTCTGTTAACATCTAACCCTATAATAAACTACAATAAACATATAAACTCTGTCAACCATGAAATAAATTCAAAAAGAGAATGGAACAGTGAGGGAGTTCAATTTCTGTTATCATATAACCCTACAATAAACTACAATAAACATATAAACTCTGTTAACCATGAAATAAATTCAAAAAGAGAATGGAACAGTAAGGGAGTTCAATTTCTGTTAACATATAACCCTACAATAAACTACAATAAACATATAAACTATGTTAACCATGAAATAAATTCAAAAAGAGAATGGAGCAGTAAGGGAGTTCAATTTCTGTTAACATATAACCCTATAATAAACTACAATAAACATATAAACTCTGTTAACCATGAAATAAAATCAAAAAGAGAATGGAACAGTAAGGGAGTTCAATTTCCATTAACATATAACCCTATAATAAACTAAAATAAACATATAAACTTTGTTAAGGGAGTGCAACATATAACCCTACAATAAACTTGAAGGCTACGAACAAATAAATAACAAAACCTTGAAGATAAATGCACCAATGCAGCAATGAACTTGCCCGGATCAAGAATATTACACTTCAACATTATTGATGAGTTAATCTTTGAAGATACATTGTAAAAATCAAAAGTATTAATTAAAAAAATTTCTCAATCTTCACTGAAGAAAATCCTTGAAATCCTTCATGATTGAAGAAGACTATTCCTTGACTCTTACAAGCAACCAAACCCTATAGTAGGCAACACTTAATGGAAGATAAATATGTACAAAGCATTGGATTTATCAGCTATCCAAGGAGCTTCACATGACATGCCTAAAAAAGACAGTAAATGGATTCCCAAAGTTTTAGGGAACAATGTATAACAGGTATATTGAAAAATTCCAGGATGTGTTGGAAGAGCATGAATTAAAAGACAGTCGATCAATGATGAAACATTTTCCCCTTTCATGAGAAGAAGTTAGAATGTGGTTCAATAACC
Source organism: Pinus albicaulis (assembly GCA_034641835.2). Classification (NCBI taxonomy): domain Eukaryota; kingdom Viridiplantae; phylum Streptophyta; class Pinopsida; order Pinales; family Pinaceae; genus Pinus; species Pinus albicaulis. The sequence continues at coordinate 1,161,904,558 of CM076578.1, read as the reverse complement.
TTGATGATAGTGGCATCAAGACCTGTAATTCTTTTAGATATGCTTTCATGGATCAATAGTATGTAAAAAAAGGTGGAAGACTTCTAACTAATGAACTCCATGAAATAAATTCAAAAAGAGAATGGAACAGTAAGGGAGTTCAATTTCAGATTCCAAAGTTCATGAATAAGCTACCACAATAATAAGTGTTGGAAGAGCATGAATTCAAATCAGTGAGTATCATTGTTTTCAGGACATTGCCCATAATCTAAAATATTGTGTGGGTCTCTTTTCAATTCCCACAGAGTTAGGTGCACTAAGTCGCCACAAGATTTACAATGGATACAATGATCATAATTGAAATCGAAATGGGGGAAGTGTCAATAGCTTCACGGGAATTTATTTCCCACGAGAAAAAGAGAGAAATAATTAGATTAGCCAAAGGAATACATACCCATTAAAGAGCCTCAGCCTCCAAAATATTGCTAGAGAGCGATCGTATACAAACCTAAACCCACGGATATATGGGGATTACATACCCATCAAGAAGGCTATTTGGTCAATTTAGTGTGTCCTAAATTGCTGCATTTAATTTGTCAATCCGGGATTCGTAAGCTGATGAAGTGCGGCGCACTATATGTGCAAGATAACCTATTTCTTAACTTTTTGTCGTTTTTGGTTTTCTAAGATGAAATGGAAATTCTAAAATGAAAAAAAGTATGGTTATGTTTGTTCAAGGAAATGATATCCTCTATAATGATTTACCAACTTGAAACTTAAAAAGGAATTTGAAAATTACAATGACAAAACTTGAAAGGAAATGAAAATATGCTGCTGAAATGAAAAGGTGCTACTAGTCTAATAAATCAAAACAGTGAACTAGTGAGCATGAAACCAAACTATTCTTGCTGTTGTCTAAACACAAAATAAATTATGCTGAAAGAAATCCAAAAGTTGCAATAAAGTAAATCTAGATCAATTTACATCAACTTGTCTTCTGATCCCTCATCATTAGTCCAGCTATGATTTTCGGAAGTAACCATAAACAACTTGAGTAACTGATATCTAACTTGCAGAAAGTAAACTAATATCAAATCATACATTCATAATTCAATCCCTCACCATCAGTCCAGCTGTGGCTTTCGGAGGTAACTAAAGATGTCATGCACAATTTAATATATCTAAATTTGCAGAAAGGAAACTAATACCAAACTACACATTTCATAATACAATCCCTCACCATCAGTCCAGATGTGGCTTTCGGAGGCAACTGAAGATGTTATGAGCAGTTTAATATATCTAAATTTGCAGAAAGAAAACTAATACTAAACTACACATTTCATAATACAATCCTACACCCATCGATCCCGAAATTTAATAGCTTTTGGAAACCTTGAAAGTGTTATGGCCGATTCAATATATCTAGAGATTTAACTATTTGAATATTTGAAGCAAGTAAGCAAGAATGAATTAAAAACGAAGCAATGCGAAATTCGACGAGAAACTATGAAAAGCAAATTAGCAGCAGAACAATGTTATTTCCATGTCATTAGTCAAAAAGCTATGAAAATGCCCGGGCTGCCTATCTATAACCTGAAACAAGAACATTGATCAGTGATTAACAACATAAAACATGAAAGACAGAAGTGAAATGGAAAGCATGAAAGTTTATAAACAGAAATGAAGCATATGTATCATGAAAAATGCAGTGTATAAACATGTGAATGGATTATGGCACAATGAGCTTTAAAGAAATGAAATAAGAACTATACACTAATGCACAAAACCTTAGCTGAGCAGGGGCCCTCTACACCAGCCTTGGCAACAATCTTCAAGTACGAATTAAGTTGGAAAACATAGTCTTCTTATATTAAAAATGCAGTCATAACAGTATGGTAGTATTACGGCACTAAGGCAACGTAATTACATTACAGAGTAGACTAATAAAAGATAACAGAGACTAATCGAGACTAACTCTATATGCGTATGCAAACGCGTTATATATAACAAAAGAAATATAACTGTCTCCTAAAGTTTATGCTGGTGGAGAACACGTAGACCATTACGTCCATGGATCTAGGATCATGGCCGTATTGCAAAGTAAATCTATGAGGAGTGGATGTTTGAATTCGGCTATGGAGCCATGTACAGATGTCGACTTGTCCTCCGCAACTCAGAAACGGCCATATGAACCTTCACGTGACATGAAACAGAGTCCTGTCACCGTGAGACTCTATGGTTGACTTCCATGTGGACGCCTTTGACCGCGGCTTCTTTAGATGAGTTTGCTCGAGCCAATAGGACACAAACCATGTCCACATCATTTCTGACTTGCCCATGTGGCTCGTTTTCCCTATAGACACCTGTAACATAGAGTTTCACAAAATGGCTGCGGAAAGTTGCAGCAGCTGCGGAAAGTTGCAGCAGCTGCGGAAAGTGGCAAGATTCCGCAACTAAATGAACAAAATCTAAATCAAACAGCAGACACAAAAATATAGTTAAAAACCATGTTAGATGCTCTTTTGCAATTAACATACAATGATATTGACAACTTGGGAGGTTCGGGTGAGTGAAAAAGGTATAGAAAAGTGTATGGAAAAGATGCAGAATTGAGACTCAACATACCCCCACTGTGAAGGTGTTGCATGTCCTCATGCAACCAAAATTTTGATATTCCTTCCTTAGTTCATATGCCTTGACACTTCAGCCAGCACATCCAATCCTCTCCTCCTCTTCCTTGGTGCTGCCAACATTCTGGGTTTCTTCGTTAAGCACCTAAATTTGATATTAACCAGTGCTCTGCTCAACTTCTGGCATTTCCTTTTCAATTTCTTGTTCTTCTTCTGCCATATTCCCAGATGTAGCATGGTATTATCATGGATGATTTTGTCCAGTTTGCCTTGTTCTTTCAATGTCTCATTTTCATTTTTGATGTGCCTGTTTAAAAGCTCTAGCTCAAAAATTTCCTGTTTTAGTGATTGGACTAAATCATCCTGTAATGTATGAGGCTGAATGGACGAAGTACTTGGACCTGTAGCTGCCTTTTCCAAAGATTCTATATAGTCATATACTTCCTGCTGCTTGGGGTCTATTTCAGGTGTCATTTTTATTGGGATGTCCCCAAAATGCCGTGAAGGAGAGTTATTTTCAAAATCTGGCTGAGAAGGGCTTACATCAACATCTTGCTGAGAATAGGATGGAGTATGTTCAATGTCTGACTGGGAATGAAATGAACCAGGTTCACTAACTGACTGAGATGGACTATGGTCAGTTGGGGACTGTTCAGATGTCTCCTCTCCCAAATCAATGAAGTGAGGACCCTTAATTTGCGTTTTCCTCAATTTCCCCTTAAGTCTGTTGCTTCTTCTCACACGCTGTGGTGCACTATCCTTTCGTTTTTGTTTTCCTTTCTCTGTCTTCTTGGGCATAGATGACTGTTTTTGAAGATAAACTAATCTTTCAGATAACACTTGATGATCTTCTTCTTCAGAAGAAGGGGTTTTATGTATAGCCTCAATAGTTTTTCTCTCTTTTGGTGTTATTGGCTTCTTACCCTTGATTTCTTTCTTCTTCTTCTTTGACAGTCTCTCTTCCCTATCAGTTCTTTCAATTGTAGTAGTAGGAGTATTTTGAATTTCATCAATTGTTCTTTTTCTCCTACTTCTTCTTGCTGTGCTACCTTTAGGAATTTCTTGAGTAGGAGTAATTTGGGTTTCATCATTTATTCTTTTTCTTCTACTCCTTCTTGTTGTGCTACCTTCAGGAATTTCCTGAGGTTCCTCAAAGAAATTTCTAACCAGAAATTGTTCCCATGTGTCTTTCTTTTCCTTTAACTCCTTTTCAATCAAAATTTTTACAAGGCCATGGTGATATAGATGTGGTTCTACATCTCCTAAATGTTTCTGAACAGTCACGGACATTTTCTTCAAACTATTGAATAGAAAATATGGGAGATTGAGAGTTTGATTATCTAGAAAATTCATCGGTAATCTGGTATGGTACATATACATGGACCCAAAATGGCCTTCACATGTAATGAATTTCTGAACAACTAGCAGCAAAGTAGCCCATTCCTCTTTCAATGCATGCACAGGAATTCCTCTTTTAAAAATAGTTATGTCCATACCTTGGTTTCATAAGATTGTTCTCCAGGCTTCATCACTGATACTTTTATTCTTAAACCAACGCTCACCCTCCTGAAGAAGTTCCGTGGCAGATGCTATAGATGCTTCATTGACCGCAAACTTAAGGTCTCCAATCTCTGCTTCCAAGCCATTAAACGACCTTGCGAATGCCTTCGTCACTTCTTTATGATAACCTCTGAATTTCTGGATAAACCGCAGCCAATTTTCTTTCTTCAATATATCCCTTACTTGCGGATATCCCTCCATAAACTTAGGTCCTTCCAGTTCTGCTCTTAGCAACTTACCCATTTTTCTTTTCTGCTCTTCACAAATTTGTCTGCGTGAGGGTTTAATGGAAATAGAACGGCTGAATGCACGGAGATGAGCACAATGACTGTGGGTAAATGTCATAGAGTGGTATATAGACTATAGCGTAATGGAGAGCGGAATGGAGTGAACAGAACAGAGAGGGGTTTTCGTGAGCACAACAGAGAGCACGACAGAGAGATTAACAGAGTATAACACATCCAGCAGCGTTTTGAATTTTGGTGGGTACCTGATTGTTACCACGGTAATTTGTCCTTAGTCACTGCATTTCCCATCTAAGCCCATTGGAGGTCGTTTCTATGACCAATAAAGCGGTGTCATGACTTACCAAATACCATCATTGCATCCTTTCCATGAGGACAACATTCCTTCTGTTGATTATTTCCTGAGCAGACCCCTAAAAACACCTGTTTTTGCCTTAGCGCTGGTAGCCCGTTATGTACTCGCGCCAATGGGGGAAAATTAACACTGAGCCCGCACCAATTGGCGCTCTGTCCCAGTGTTGCACCCGCGCCACTCTGTTTATGGAAAGTTTTTTAAAAAAGGAGGCGAAGTTTCGATTACAACAACTTCGTGGATGAGTCATCAGGAGTGGTTTCGATTGAATAACCACGGCCTTCCTCCTTTGGCCTCTTGTTTCCACCATATGGGGAACCTCCCAAAAGATAAGGCCTCCCTTCCACTATTGTAGGGATCCCAACCTCCTCCTCTCCTCTATAAATATAGCCTTCATCCATTGATGAAGGGGCTGAAAGGTTGAAGGTCTTGAAGTGCCTAAGCTTTGAATCTCCATATTCCCAAGAACCTTTGTGCTGTAAAGAGCCCTCTTTTTCCCTTAAGGCCGACTCAAGTAAGGATACCATCGTTGAGAGACTCTGGAGAGGTTTTCCCTTTCCTTGGCGAGCTTTGCGAGACGTGAACGACTGGAGACCCATCCGAAGGAGACCACGACGTCAGAACTTGGTTGTAATCTCTCTTTGTTTGTTATTTAATAGATGATTACGATTATGGTTCCACTCTGTTTTCCATTATGTTAATATGAGTAATATCCTTTCTGACTGATATTTAGTTACGTATGCCGGGTTCTATGCTTGTATCTTTTTGTTTCTTGCATGTGCAGGTGTTCATCCGCGGAGATCGTGGAGGGATCGTGATCTGCCGAGGCTGAGGAACGGGGACGCTCTCCTCTTCAGATCATAGCATTGGATTCCAGGTAGGCTTCCATCTTAGTCTTTTCATTCGTAACTAGGAACTTGCGTCGTAACATTGTTTGATTGTTGCTAGACCCCTGCTGGGCTAGTAGGGATCGCCTCTGTCCGCAGAGGGGATTTACCTCCTCAACAATTTGGCGACTCCGCTGGGGATCGTCTAGTTTTAATTGTCTCATTTTGATTATCTCATTTTGATTGTTTCACGGTTTTCCTTGCTTGGTTGGCCTTTTGGGCTGGCTCTTTTTGTGTTTTGGCTTTTGGTTCAGCCCCAGAGGATCAGATCTGACCTTTTCTTTTCCGAATTTTCACCTTTTCATAGTTGGCTTGATTGGCGCGAGTTTAGCCCTGACAGTCGCGCCAATTGGCTCAGGTTACCAGTTCATCACTCGCGCCATCCCCTGTCTGGCGCGGATTACAGCCAGACAGTCGCGCCATTTCTTGTAGGTGGTAGGGTTACCCTTCTTCGGAAGTTTCTTTTGGTCAGTATTTTGCTTCTGGGTTTGTTTTAGATTCTCCTTGAAGTGGGAAGTCTGGTCTTGGTTGGGAGAAATTCTTTGTTTTTTCATTTTCAGGCATTGGCGCTTGTTGTCAGTTAGAAACCCGCGCCAATTGGCCATTGGCGCTAGTTGTCAATGTACAAGTCGCGCCAGTTGGCGCTAGTTGTCAATGTACAAGTCGGGCCAATTTCAGGATGTGTGAAATTTGAGATTTTTTCCCTAAATCCTTCACCAGTGTGTCTTTCCCTTCCGGCCTTTCCTCTGTATGAGCATAGATTACATTGCTCATTGTTTGGAATGTCTTCTTTCCATGATTGTTTGATGTAAAAGGGAATGAATGCCTTGTTTTGATCTCATTCTTTGGAAGTCCTCTTTGTGTTTTGTCAACTTTTGAGGAATTTTGTTACAAAGTGTTTTGAAACAACGATTGCATTCTTAATGTTTATTTACATCTCTTTTTCATTCATCCTTCATTAAGAAGCTTTGCGTTTATTTAGTTTTCGTCTCAAAGTGTCCTTTTTGTTAAAATGCATTAGATCACATCGCATTGAAAAGTATTTTGAGATTTATCATTGAACTTAGATCACATTGTTTAATGATTGAGAGCTAAAAATCTCTTTGTGTGCATTCTCTTTCATTGAAAGCATGCATTAAGTAGATTCTCGTTTCATCGAAAAATGCATTGAGTGCATTCTTATTATTTGAAAAGAAAAAGGAAATTTTGCATAGATTACAATTGCATAGTTTTCGGAAAAAGAATTTTGCATAGATTACATTGCATAATTCGCTTCGTTGAATGTTTTAGAATAATTTTGGATAGTGAAAGTCATCTAGTTTGGAAAAGTTTCGTTTTCAGTTTTGCTGTTTGTTGCATCATTGTTTGAAGCTCTTCCCTTAACTAGATAGCATTCATCGAATTAAAAGTTTTCTTTTCTCATATAGCTTGCATTTAGGAGTCTTTCGAGACACTACATACGATAGGGCCTGGAAATTGAAACTTAATTGAAGATCAACTGTAAAATTTATTCAATTAACCTAAGGCAACATTGGAACCTAACGAAACACATTTAGAAGGTCTAGGCTAGAGACGTGTTCCGGCGTCGTTAAACCTAGCAGCTGTCGTTCGCCTGTTGGCTTTAGACAACGCTAGTACGGACTTGCGCTCCCCGTACCGTCGTGTATATAAAGGGAGACCCCTCTAGGTTTTCAATCCTTTATCCACAGGAAGCCGAGTCTGCCGCCCTATACCCGTGATACACCGAACACAGCATTCGGGGAGACTACCTGCACGTACGGAAAGTCCTTGGTCGATTTCTGTTTCATTATTGAAACCAAGGTGTATATTGCGGTTCACGGATATTTGGTACACCCTTTGTGCCTAGTTTTTCCTGAGCAGTCATTTGGTCTTTTCTGACTCCCTAAACTTGAAAAGACCGTCAAGCGCTTGTCCTTTCACACTTGTATCAACTCTGAAAGAGATAGAGTCATCTTTTTATCGTTTCTCGACTCTTAAAAAAATGAAACGAGCGGAGTTTTGTTTCAATGTTTTAAAAAATTAACTGCCCACGAAATATTCCTGGTTAAAGTTAGTTTCCTTAGGGTGTTGTTTTGGGTCGTTTCCTATGGAAAATTTTCCAGATTTCACCAGCCAAGGAATCCCCTCTGATGGGAATCCTGGTCATTTTCCTCCTTTTGGGAATGTTGGTGCTCCTTATATGGCAATGTTGTCCCTTCCTGGGTTAACTGTTAGATTGCCTGTTTGGTTGTTCTCAACCTGTTTGTGGTCCGAATATCTCCACTCTTGTTCAATCGGTTCACTCCACTTTGAACAACATCATGTTGATTCCAAGGTGGACCTCTCCCCTTCTTCGCCTGTTTCTGCGTCCTCCTCTTCTACTTCGCCTGGTGAAAGTCTGGATTCAAGTAACCGGGTGGCTAAGAAGAAGAAGAAGAAGACAAAGAAGAAGAAGTCTGATAAGCGAGAGATTAAAAGTGCTGCTATTGCTCCTGAAACGTCTCCTCTTGATAACCCTTCCAACCCTCCTCGGAAAGTCAAGTTCCCCTGCATGTTGTGCACGGGAGACCATCTTCTTCGAGACTGCCCTGGCATTCCCAAGGTACTTGAAGTATGGTCCAACGGTCGCCCACCGTTGTCTTTGGCTTCCGGGAGTCAGGTTGGGGGCACGTCTTAATTCTTTGCTCGTAGAATCTAAGAGAAGCAGGTAGATTCTCAGCAACACGCAGAGTTAGTAGCAGAAGGGCTTTGTCACATTCACCTTTGTCCGTACATGGATGAAGCCAAGCGAGTCTTGGACAACACAATTGTTTCTACACCATGCCTCCTGGCTGGCTATAAACAACTTTCTTTGAGTCCTCTGCCAGCTGATCCTACCATCGGTCAAGAGTCATCCTTGGTCGATCCTGCTCCCTCGGAAATTAAAATTCAGGAATCTGTTCCCGACCAACCATTAGTTGTGGGATCGGTTAGACGCTTGTCCCGGTGCATCGAGGGTATTTACTAGTTGAGAGTGGATCTCATCCCCACGAGGTTCTTCTTGTTTCTTGAGATTCTTGAACCCCGGAGAAAGATTCTCTGTTCTCACCACCTCGGCTGCTCTCACTTCATGATGGAGGCTACGGAGGATATTCCTCCCACCTTTGAGATGGAGGTCATGGAGGAGGCTTCTGCTTCCGTAACATCAGGGGAAGACCTTCGCTTGTCGATGGTAGCCCCTCCGAGTAGTTTGGTCGCTTCCTTTGACTGGAATCGATTTGCAGGATTCCGCCTTCCGTCTTATGTGCCTTTCGAGATCACAGTACAGGCTCTTGGTCTGGTTGTACCCAGCACCATTATAGATGAAGGTGCCTCTGTTAGTATTCTGTCATCAACTACCTGGCAAGCTTTCGGTTCACCGCCGCTTGCGCCTGTTACGCAGAATCTGTTGACATTCAATAGAAGAACGAGTCAACCGTTGGGGATCCTTCCAAGGTTACCTGTTACTTTGGGAGGCAAAACCGTCCATATGGACGTGATGGTCGTTCCAGGCCCCTTGGATTTCAATTTTCTTTTGGGGCGCGATTACACCTATGCCATGGGAGTGCTTGTCTCCTCCCTCTTTCGCGTGATGTGCTTTCCACATGAAGGACGGATCGTGACCATTGATCAGCTTTCATTCTTTGGTCCTAATGTGGCATCTGGCCCACCATCACCCCCTCCTGGTTTCTATCCACCCGTTGTATCTGCTCCACCACAGGTCAACTATGTGGCTACCTACCCCGTGCCTGTGCTCAGTGATGATGCCGTTGTGCATAATGTGCTGGGGGCATTGGGTCCTGACTTCCAGGATGTTTTCCTTCCATCGGGAGTGGAACTCTTGGAAGCGATGACTTCTTGTTCATTATGATGAGGTCGGTCAGAGCATGGTTCTTTTCCTGTGTCAAGCTCCTTAAAAAATGAAACAAGCTGGTCGGAGCATGGTTCTTTTCCTGTGTCAAGCTCCTTAAAAAAATGAAACAAGGCTATCGGAGCATGGTTCGTCTGCTTGTGTCAAGCTCCTTAAACCATGAAACAAGGTCATTTGAGGATAGTTCTTTTAATGTGTCAACCTCGTTAAAACAATGAAACACGTTCCTGTTCAATTCGAGTCTTTGATCAGATCTCGTAAAATCCCAGTCGAGTCTTTCTTAGATCTCGTAACTTGAACCTTCACTCCATCTGCCTTTCATATGGATTGAAGCTTGGGGGGCATGTACCTCAAATTGAGTCACCATGCTGGGGGCATGCTTATGTTTTCAAGCACAGTTTGTTTCCATTTCATGCTTGTGCAAAAATGAAACCGGTTTCAAGCATAGTTTATCTTTGTTTCAAGCTTGTGTAAAAATGAAACCAACTTCAAGCAGAGTTTCCTGATTTCAAGCTTGTGTAAAAATGAAACCTTGCCCATTTTACCTCTTGTGATTGCCATTTTATCAGCCTGTTTTGCCAGATGAGCCTTGGTTTTCTCACTCCATCGTCACTATCTGCTTGGCCGATCATATGCCTTCACTTGGTTGTTTTACCTGTTCCTAAGGAACCGTTGCGATGAGTGGTCTTGTTAGCCAGCCTCTTAACCTTTATTTGTTCTGAGCAGTTCCACCATTACCGGAACCAGTTGCTACCCTTTATACCACTCGTTCCTCCAGGAGGAGTCATCTTTCAGCTCTTTTCTGACTCTCTAAACATGAAAAGATTGCCGAGGCCCTTGTTGTTTCGATCTCGTTAAAATGGACACGAATCGACATTCACCCAGTATAAGTTTAACCCTTTTTCGGGCTGGGATGGATTGATTACGAAAAAGGAATACCCTAGCCTATCGCGACTAGGAGGGTTTCCCGGATATTGTTTTCTACCTTTTCGGGTCTGGGGAACTATTTACGAAAAGGGACTTGTGGAGTTTTCTTTTCCGCTGTCTTTTCAAACTCTCTAAACATGAAAAGACGCCGAGTTCTTCCTTTGTCAGACTCGTTAAACCCTAATGACATTGGATCCAGTCGAAATGACGTTCTCCGAGTTTCTCCTTCCTAGGACTCGTTAAATGCACTAGGATGGATTCGTCCGAAGGACGGATTTATATGACAAGCATATGGTATCCTCTTCAAGCTTGTGTAAAAATAAAGAGGTACTCGCCAAGCATGGTGGGGGAAAAATGGAACCATCGTCGTTGTCGTCGGCAGTATGTCGCTCTTGAACATGGCACTTGTCTGCATTCGTGTCGGGTTGGGGACATCTCATCTCGTTTTTTCACTTGCTTCCGTGGGTTTGGGTAATCCTTTTTGACCTCTCCTCTGCTCATTTCCTTGTCACCATGACCTCTGATCCGTTGATGTCAAATATGCTGCCAAAACCACTATTTGTGCCGTTATGTGTTCAAGAGAAGTTGGCCTCTGCGAATATCAACCTTCCTCTGATTCTCATACGATCCTGATTCGCAACAAAAACATCATGTTCCTCTGTCTCGTGTCGATGATGTGGGAAACATTATGGCCCACCTTCGATCAAGGTCACTTCCTGTCGACTTCAGCTCATTATCCAGGAAGTTGGTCTAGAGACTCCTTCATGGTACCTTGGAGCCTGCATGCCTCAATGGCAGGTTCGTCGCATTCGACGCGAGGTTTACATCATTGGCCTCCGATCGAGTGATTCTGCGGGTGTTCGACGTCAACTCATTTATTCGCACGCCGTAGATTGTACCTGTAGTACCTTGAGGACCATTGTCATTATTGGTGGTTTCTCTCGCGTCTGTTAACGACTTTCATCATTGGCTGGTAATCAGACGATGTTCTTGCATGTTCGACTTCAGCTCACATATTCACATGCTTGAACTTGTACTTTGTTTGGGTCGAGATGGAGCGCAAGACCCTGGATTGTGTCTGTTGTAGTCCAGGCTGCGATTGTGGATTATTATCATTATGTACATGACTCACTGATTGGATGGCTGCGACCATACCTGAGTCTATTTGTTTGATCCTAGTTGGATGGCTGCGCCCATACCCTGGATCCGGATTATAGCATACTCTATTTCGGATGGCTGCGCCCATACCACATATACATCATGTACTTGAGATATCAGTTGTATCTTTCTGCGCAGGTTTTCCGACGGCGGGCCTTCAGTTGAACATGTTCTCGTAAAGCATTTCACCCCTCTCTCTCTCTTGGGCCTCATGCTTTAGGGGGCATCTGTTACACAGTAATTTGTCACCGTCCCTGCAATTCCCATCTCGCCCATTGGAGGGTAGTTTCTGTGACCAATAAGCAGTGTCATGCCTTGCAAATACCATCATTGCATCCCTTTCCATGAGGACAACATTTCTTCTGTTGATCATTTCCTGAGCAGACCCCTAAAAACACCTGTTTTTGCATTGGCGCTGGTAGCCCATTATGTACTCGCGCCAATGGGGGAAAATTAACACTGAGCCCGCGCCAATTGGCGCTCTGTCCCAGTGTTGTACCCGCGCCACTCTGTTTATGGAAAGTTTTTTAAAAAAAGAGGCGAAGTTTCGATTACAACAACTTCGTGGATGAGTCATCGGGAGTGGTTTCGCCTGAATAACCACGACCTTCCTCCTTTGGCCTCTTGTTTCCACCATATGGGGAACCTCCCAAAGGATAAGGCCTCCCTTCCACTATTGTAGGGATCCCAACCTCCTCCTCTCCTCTATAAATATAGCCTTCATCCATTGATGAAGGGGCTGAAAGGTTGATAGTCTTGAAGTGCCTAAGCTTTGAATCTCCATATTCCCAAGAGCCTTTGTGCTGTAAAGAGCCCTCTTTTTCCCTTAAGGCCGACTCAAGTAAGGAGACTATTGTCAAGAGACTCTGGAGAGGTTTGCCCTTTCCCTGGCGAGCTTTGTGAGACGTGAACGACTGGAGACCCATCCGAAGGAGACCACGACGTCAGAACTTGGTTGTAATCTCTCTTCGTTTGTTATTTAATAGATGATTACGATTATGGTTCCACTCTGTTTTCCATCATGTCAATATGAGTAATATCCTTTCTGACTGATATTTAGTTACGTATGCCGGATTTTATACTTGTATCTGTTTGTTTCTTGCATGTGCAGGTGTTCATCCGCGGAGATCGTGGAGGGATCGTGATCTGCCGAGGCTGAGGAACGGGGACGCTCTCTTCTTCAGATCATAGCATTGGATTCCAGGTAGGCTTCCATCTTAGTCTTTTCATTCGTAACTAGGAACTTGCGTCGTAACATTGTTCGATTGTTGCTAGACCCCTGTTTGTGTTGCTAGACCCTGTTTGGGCTAGTAGGGATCGCCTACGTCGCGGGGAGGATTTACCTCCTCAACAACAATAAATATGAGCACGTTTAAACAACGACTATAGATTTATGCGGCTGTAAGAGTCCGTGGTCAAATCAAATACGTCTCATTGTCACCGGTGGAATATTGGAACATGAGTGAAGATCGGGGGTTTAATGATGGAACTGTTTGAGAATGAATGCGAGAGGATAATATGGAGATCGTGAAAGGTTACGGAATTTTCAATATAATCATTGCACATAATGGATAGAGCTTATGGTTCAGAACTATATAAAAATGTGTTTTTCAATGCTATTTGAAATAAATTTTATTCATACCTTTGGAATCTTTGCCTTTTCCTTGGTCTTCAACTAGTTGCTCTTTATTGGTGTCTTGAATGCTCGAGGTCTTCATTTTTTATCCTCTCACCTGCATTTTATTTCATGATTATGGAAATAACATTTGACTGTACATTCTTTTGAAAACGGAGTAGTAGCTACGGAATCTGCTTCTGGCTGCGGAAACTGGAGTCAGCTGCGGAAACAGATGTCAGCTGCGGAAACTGACACAGCTATTACTTGGATGAATGGAAATGAACAGATGACAAATGACCAGATGGAAATGGTCATGAAAAAGATTTTTATTGATGGAATGGAATGAAATGGATAAAATGAAGTGGAATGGGGTGAAATGAAGTGAAATGAAATGGAGTGGAATGAAATGGAGTGAGTGGTCACAAGGCTTGTGAAATCAAAGAGAGATTTTTTTTTGGAAAATATAGAGTGACAGGTGTTCCTGATTTTCACCCTATATTTTCTGTATAAGACTGCCAATCAGTGATTGGTTTTCAGGCTTATACAATTATTATTATTATTATTATTTTTTTTTTTTTTTTTTAAACTGAAAAGAACAAAAGCTAGGCTGGTGGAGAAGAAGAATTCTTCTGTACCAGCCTGATTGCAGAAATTTCTTGAAACATTTTGACAAAATCCCCTTTTGAGAGTGGCTTATGATAAACTTTCAATCTATGGCCATTCACAATAAGAGGAGTTTGAAACTCATCAATGGTCTTGATTCTTACCGCTCCATTGCTAAAGATCTTGTCAATCTCATATGGCCCAAGCCAATGAGTCCGAAATTTTCCTTGAAAATCTTTAAACTTGGAATCAAATAACAATGCCCAATCTCCTTCTTGAAACTTCTTCTCTTTGATGTACTTGTCATGCCATTTAGCTCTTTGATATTGAACTAGATCAGCTCTTAGAATTGCCTCTTGTCTGATCTCATCTAGCTCATTTAATTGCTCCATTCTATGCTTTTGGGCTTCTGATAAATTCATCCCCAATTGAACTGCTATCTTGAAGGTCTTGATTTGGAACTCAATGGGGAGCAAGACTTCTTTCCCATAAACAAGTTCATAGGGAGAATGTCCTGTTGTATTTCTCCATGTAGTTCTGTAGGCCCACAAGGCTTCAGGAAGCCTTTCTGCTCAATCTCTTCTATGTAGATGAACAGTTTTGGTGATGATACTTTCAAGAACTTTATTTGTGGACTCCACTTGACCATTTGCTTGCGGATGGTAAGGAGTAGATCTTCTGTGCTTTATTTTGTATTCTTCCATCAACTTCTCCACCAAGTTGGATGTGAATTGGCTCCCCTGATCTGTCACAATTTCTCTTGGAACACCAAAGTGAGTAAAAATATCCTCATAAAGAAAATGAACAACTGAATTTTCAGTAGCAGATACTAATGCTTTGGCTTCTACCCATTTAGTAACATAATCAGTACAAACCAATATATACTTCTTTTGCTTAGATGGTGGATTAATAGGTCCAATGAACTCTAAAGCCCATTTTTCAAAGGGTTCAATGAGTACCTGTGTTTGCAATGGCATTTCATTTGAAAGGGTAGGTTTCCCTACTCTTTGGCAGCTATCACACCCTTTGACATATTGTTTTGCATCTTTGAAGAGGGAAGGCCAATAATATCCTAAAGAAAGGATTTTATAGGCTGTCCTTTTGTCTGCAAAGTGTCCGCCGCATGGTTCATCATGACATGCCTTAAGAATATCAGGCATTTCATCTTCCCTGACACATCTTCTGATCACAAGATCTGGCCCTGTTTTAAACAATTTGTTAGAAATCCATGAATATTTTGAACTCTCCTGAATAATCTTTCGTTTTTCTCTTGGAAATAAATGTGAAGGTAGTTTCCCTGTAACCAAATAGTTAGCAATATCTGCATACCAAGGGGTCTTAATAGTTACCGCAAACAAGTATTCATCAGGAAATTTATCTTCTACAGGAGAATCTTCTTTAGTATTCTGAATCCTAGACAAGAAATCAGCTACTGTATTCTGTTTTCCTGGTCTATCCAACACAATAATATTGAATTCTTGCAAAAGTAAAAGCCATCTTGTCACTCTGCCATTAGTAACAGGTTTGTTCATCAAATATCTAATTGCAGAATGGTCAGTATGAATAAAATTTTCATAGCCTGTTATGTAATGTCTAAACTTATTAATTGCATGAACAACAGCTAAAAACTCTTTTTCAGTCACAGTATAGTTCAACTCTGTGGGAGTCAAATTTTTACCGGTATAATAAATGGCATAAGGAACTAAATCTTTTTGACCCAACACAGCTCCTAGAGCTGTATCTAAAGCATCTGTAGAAATATGGAAAGGGAGTTTCCAATTTGGTCCTCTCAAGATAGGTGCTTCAGATATTCTTGTTTTCAAAGTTTCAAAGGCTGATTGACAATCAGGATCCCATTTGAATTCATAGTCTTTTGTAAGCAATTTGAAGAGTGGAGATGCTATTTTAGTGAAGTTTTCTATAAATATTCTATAGTATCCAGTAAATCCTAGAAAACTTCTAACATCTCTTTGACAATTTGGAATAGGCAACTTGGAGATGATTTCAACTTTTGATCTATCAACCTTAATCCCATCTCCTGAAATATGATGTCCTAAAACAATCCCTTCAGTAAACATCATAAAGCATTTTTCATGGCTTAATGAAAGGTTTGTTTCTTTACATCTTATAAGAACTTTTTTCCAAATTTTCTAATGCCTCTTCAAATGAATTACCATAAACTGTAAAATCATCCATATAAACCTCTACACAATCATGGATTAGATCAGAAAAAATTCCTAGTACTGCTCTTTGGAATGTTGCAGGTGCATTACATAACCAAAAAGGAAGTACTCGGTAGGCAAAAGTTCCCCATGGACAAGTAAATGTGGTCTTATCTTGATCTTCAGGTGCTACCTGAATTTGATTATAGCCACTAAAACCATCCAAAAATGAAAAGTACTTTTTACCTGCTAATGTATCTAATACCTGATCAATAAAAGGCAAAGGAAAGTGGTCCTTCAAAGTTGCTTTGTTCAACTCCCTGTAATCAATGCATACTCTCCATTTACCATTCTTTTTAGGTACTATAACCAAAGGAGAAACCCATCGGCTATCTGAAATTGGATAAATGAAGTTTACATTGAGAAGTTTTTTGGAGCTCTTCTTTCACTATCTCCCTAAGATTTGGATTCATCCTTCTTTGAGGTTGTCTGATTGGTCTACTGTTTTCCTCAATATAGATATGATGGATGCAAGTCTTAGGATCAATACCTTTCATGTCAGTATACTCCCACGCAAATGTAGTAGAATGTTTTTGCAAGATTTTGGTTAGTTCTTCTTGTTGTGATTCTTCCAAATGTTTGTTGATATTCAGTGTTTTTCCTGGAAAAATCTCAATAGTAGAACTACCAAACTCTTCCATAGAGTAAAGAGACATTTGTCTTGATGATAAATATTCTATGTCAAATTCCAACTGAAATTGTGTGGGGTCATATTCTGAAGATGTCTCAAAATTTTCTAATGTGTTCAGAATTTGACTATCCTCACTGATTTCAGAAATGGTAAAGACAGGTTATATAGTGTCCTCATCATCGACCCATTCATTGTCTCCTACTTTTGTAATTGATTTTGTTGGAGGATACAAATTGAATTTCTTTGTCGAATTACCATTAGAAATGTACATATCCCCAGATCTACAACTAATGAAAGCATCAGCTGTGGCTAGCCAAGGTCTTCCTAAGATAAGTGGGTGCCCTCCTAGATTACTCTTGGGAGTCAAAATCATAAAATTTACTGGATATTCCCAAGAATCTAAGGAGACTGAAATATCTTCTAATACACCATCTGGTTTAATAATTGATCGATCTGCAAGTTGCAGTAAAGTAGGTGTAAAAAGAAGGTTAGGAAGTTTTAGCTGGTCCATAGTCTGTTTACTCATAATGTTAATAGCAGCCCCTAAGTCAATCAATGTGTTTGGAATTTCTATCTCATTTATATGTGTCTTGACAATTGGACTTCCTGGATCTACATACTTCTGCATGGTAATTTTTCCCATCATAATATCTGCAATTTTTCCTACCAGGTGGATTCTTCTTGTGTCTTTTAGTTTCCTTCCTGGTCTTTTAAAACTCAACTCCTTTATTGTTTTTGCTAGAATAGGAATCTCTCGAATGGCTTGTAGCAAGGGAATCTTGATACACACATTCTTCAATTCATCTAGAAAATCATAGTTAGGCAACAAGATTTGTTTTTCCACCCCCTTGTCAATTTGTAGTCTTTCAGGAAAAGGAGGTGTAGATGAAGATGCAGGTTGCTCAACTATAGGAGTTGTGGATGTTGACTTTTCTTTTTCTTTTTGAATGTTTGAATTTTGAAGAGATTCTTCCTCAGAACCCTTATTGACTTGAAGAGAGTCCTCCTCAGAGGTATCTTGCTCTTGAATATCTATAGAAGGTTTTTCTAAAACTCTACCAGATCTGAGTTGTACATCGTTGAGAGGAACAATCATATATGTAGGAAATTGTTGTCCTTCTACCATATAAGTAGTTTGAGGATTCTTATTGTTAGGATTTGGCAATGGCTGAGCTGGAAGTTGATTTGTCTTCTGTTGGTATGGGAGCATGAGTTGAGGATTTGTATTTTGTTGAGAAGGTTGTTGCTGTGGAAATGGCAATGAAAGTTGTGGATTTGGGCTTGGAAGTTGTGGAGCTTGTTGATTTTGAAAAGATGGAGGATATTGATAAAATTGAGCAAATCTTCCATAAGGATTTTGCATCCCTTGTACCCATGGCTGATATGAATTTTGATGTTGGGGCCAAGGTTGTTGCCAAGGATTCCAATTTGGTGGGGTTTGAAGATTCATAGGGTTGTTAAACCCTTGAGTTTGTTGTCCCTGCCAAGGTCTTCTTGCAACAAAACAGAGAGATTCTACCGAATTTGGGTCTTCTTGAAAGACAGCTTTGAGTCCAGGAATTGAAGGGCAATCCTTGATCTCATGATTCTCTGAGCAAATTATACATGTTTCTACAACTTTTGCATCCAAGGGACATTCCCTTAAAGCATGTTTCTTCCTACATTTTGGACAAAAGATGGCTAGAGCATCTGTTTCTGCTTTCTGCTTGTTTTGGATTTTAAGGGTGTCTAGTTGTTCACTAAGGCTCCCTAAGATATCAGTTTTGAACTCATCAAACATATTACCAATCTCTGCCCTACTTACTGATCCAGTTGCAGATTTGTTAGCCCTAATAAGAGAAGGATCCCTAGGCCCTTTTCCTGTTTTAGATTTTCCTCTTGAGAGATGGACACATAGTTCTGTTATATCACGAAGTGGGAGTTGAGAAATGTCTCCTTTCCCCATCATGTTTAAAATATCTATCCATTCATCTCTAATGGCTTTTAATATGAGGGTTTTCAAGGTTTCATCATCTAAATTGCTCATCTTTGCTCTTTTCAAGTTGTATTGAAATCTTTCAAGTAAATCTTCCAAATTTTCATCTTCTTTTTGCATCATTTTGAATACCTCATCCTTGTGATTGGTGGGCATACAATAGTCCAAGTATCTATCCAAAAATGTTTGTTTCATATTATTCCAAGTCCTAATAGATTGAGTGGCTAATCCCATGAACCATTTCAAAGCAGCTCCCTTCAATGTTGAAGGAAATAGTTTGAGTTTTTGAGAGTCTTCCATATAGTCATAAGTTCGGCACACAACTTCAAACTCAAACATAAATGTTTCAGGATCCTCACTTCGCAATCCATAAAAGTTAGGGAGAATAGATGGTGAGATATTTTTCATTGTTGCATGAGTTTCCTCATCAACTATAGGGAATCCAAACAAATTGTCTCCTTCCCTATTTCTACCATTATTTCCTTCACCATTGTTGTCTCCATTGTCTCCTCCTCTTCTACCTCCACCTCTATTTATTACTTCCTCTGCCATGATAGTTTCTTTAGAGTCCTTATAGTCCTCTAGTTCTTCTACCAAGGAGGGATGAGAGAAAGTCTCTTTGTTTTCTAAGTGGGTTTTAGTAGGTGGTATAGGAGAATCCTCTAATTCAGCTGTTCCTTGACTTCCAAAAATCTTAAGGCTAGGGGTAGATGGTGGTGAATCGGGTCTATGCCTTGAAGAAGATGGAGTTGTGAAAATCGAACTCTTGGCTTTAGCTATAAACCTTCCCCTAGAATCTCTTGCTCTATGCATGTCATTTTTTATTTTTTAAAAAAAGTTGGGCTAATAATTCTCTTTCTGATCTTCCAGATCACACTAGGTGCAAGAAGAGAGCATACTTAAGAAATTACTAAACCAATAACTCTCTTTTCTGATCCTCCAGATCACACTAAGTGCAAGAGGAGAGCATACTTCAAGAAGTTATCAAGTTTTCCCTTCTTTTATGATTTTGTGTGTTTTTTTTTAAGAAATTGGCTACCTAGTTACACTTCCCCGGCAACGGCGCCAAAATGTTTGGTCAATTTAGTGTGTCCTAAATTGCTGCATTTAATTTTTCAATCCGGGATTCGTAAGCTGATGAAGTGCGGCGCACTATATGTGCAAGATAACCTATTTCTTAACTTTTTGTCATTTTTGGTTTTCTAAGATGAAATGGAAATTATAAAATGAAAACAAGTATGGTTATGTTTGTTCAAGGAAATGATATCCTCTATAATGATTTACCAACTTGAAACTTAAAAAGGAATTTGAAAATTACAATGACAAAACTTGAAAGGAAATGAAAATATGTTGCTGAAATGAAAAGGTGCTGCTAATCTAATAAATCAAAACAGTAAACTAGTGAGCATGAAACCAAACTATTCTTGCTGCGATCTAAACACAAAATAAATTATGCTGAAAGAAATCCAAAAGTTGCAATAAAGTAAATCTAGATCAATTTACATCAACTTGTCTTCTGATCCCTCATCATTAGTCCAACTATGATTTTCGGAAGTAACCATAAACAACTTGAGTAACTGATATCTAACTTGCAGAAAGTAAACTAATATCAAATCATACATTCATAATTCAATCCCTCACCATCAGTCCAGCTGTGGCTTTCGGAGGCAACTGAAGATGTCATGCACAATTTAATATATCTAAATTTGCAGAAAGGAAACTAATACTAAACTACACATTTCATAATACAATCCCTCACCATCAGTCCAGCTGTGGCTTTCGGAGGCAACTGAAGATGTTATGAGCAACTTAATATATCTAAATTTGCAGAAAAGAAACTAATACTAAACTACACATTTCATAATACAATCCCTCACCATCAGTCCAGCTGTGGCTTTCGGAGGCAACTGAAGATGTTATGAGCAGTTTAATATATCTAAATTTAACTACTGAAGCAAATAAGCAAAACTGAATTAAACAAAGCAATACTGAAATTAAACAGAAACTAAGAAAAGCAAATTAGCAACAGAACAATGTTAATTCCATGTCATTAGTCAAAAAGTTATGCAAATGCCCGGGCTGCCTATCTATAACCTGAAACAAGAACACTGATCAGTGATTAATAACATAAAACATGAAAGACAGAAATGAAATGGAAAGCATGAAAGTTTATCAACAGAAATGAAGCATATATACCATGAAAGATGCAATGTATAAACATGTGAATGGATTATGGCACAATGAGCTTTAAAGAAATAAAACAAGAACTATACACTAATGCACAAAACCTTAGCTAAGCAGGGGCCCTCTACACCAGCCTTGGCAACAATCTTCAAGTACGAATTACATTGGAAAACAGAGTCTTCTTATATTAAAATGCAGTCATAACAGTATGGTAGTATTACGGCACTAAGGCAGCGTAATTACATTACAGAGCAGACTAATAAAAGATAACAGAGACTAATCGAGACTAACTCTATATGCGTATGCAAACACGTTATATATAACAAAAGAAATATAACTGTCTCCTAAAGTTTATGCTGGTGTAGAACACGTAGACCATTATGTCCACGGATCTAGGATCATGGCCGTGTTGGAAAATAAATCTATGAGAAGTGGATGCTTGAATTCGACTATGGAGCCATGTACAGATGTCGACTTGTCCTCCGCAAGCTCAGAAACGGCCATATGAACCTTCACGTGACACGAAACAGAGTCCTGTCACCGTGAGACTCTATGGTTGACTTCCATGTGGACGCCTTTGACCGCGGCTTCTTTAGATGAGTTTGCTCGAACCAATAGGACACGAACCATGTCCACATCATTTCTGACTTGCCCATGTGGCTCATTTTTCCTGTAGACACCTGTAACATAGAGTTTCACAAAATAGCTGCGGAAAGTTGCAGCAGCTGCGGAAAGTGGCAAGATTCCGCAGCTAAATGAACAAAATCTAAATCAAACAGCAGACAAAAAAATATAGTTAAAAACCATGTTAGATGCTCTTTTGCAATTAACATACAATGATATTGACAACTTGGGAGGTTCAGGTGAGTGAAAAAGGTATAGAAAAGTGTATGGAAAAGATGCGACCAGACTCACCGTAAGCTCAAAGATATTGGCAAGAGAGACAGCCAAAACCAA